>JAIPMN010002530.1:0-20199 GCA_020650975.1 Apostichopus californicus
TTCCCAACTGGGTAGGCCTTCAACTCTGTCCATCTTGTAGGCCTTCAACACATTCCCAACTAACTGGCTTACAACAGTTCCCCAACTGGGTAGGCCTTCAACACTGACAACCCTGTAGGCCTTCAGCACATTCCCAAGTAGTGGGCCTACAACACATTCCTAACCGGTAGGTCTACAACACTTTCCCAACTGGGTAGGCCGACAACACTTTTCCATCCTCTTGGCCTTCAACACTTTCCCACATAGTGGGCCTACAACACATTCCTAACAAATTATGAGGAACTTTAATGACAGTTTGCATCAGTTTTGTTCAGTAAAAAGGCTGGATAGTTTTGCACTACTATATATTAATTTTAAAAATGAAACTGTTCTGAGGAGGAACTGGTTAAAGCTTGGAGGTGACATATTCTTGATTTTCTTGCTCTTGTCAGAAAGATTATGATGCTGCTGGAAGATTTACTTTCTGTAAATACTGTCAGAAATTGCTCCGAGATATGCAAATAATATGTCTAAAGATCGACCGTTCTCAGAAACACTACCTTATCTGAACTGAGATCAAGCAGCATGTCCAATGTCGCCAAGGAAACTATCGAGATTGCTAAGTAATTTATTCCAGGGTTGCAAAAGGTCACATTTTTCAAGTGAAAATTTGGCAATAGTTTTATGCACATTGGAGATGAGTTTAATATAGACTGTATGTAGAATGTAGGAATATCATGACCAAGGTGATTCAGCAATGAGTAGGGGATTTGGAGAGCTAGGGTCTGAGGGGTATGGAACTAGTGACAGTAAAACAATGCCCTAAAGCCTGAGATGGTTAGAGAAATCATGGCTTAATCACTGCAGGATGGTGTACATTAGTTCTATTTATTAGCTTTATTAATTAACTCTATTTTCATTGTCTCCTGTAGGTGATTTGTTTTACCGACATTTTCCTGAGATACACGACCGCTCGGTCAGTTCTCATCATCGTGCCAATAAATACTTTACAAAACTGGATTGCCGAGTTTGACATGTGGTTACCCCGTGAGGGGGACCCCTCAACGGGGAGGCAAGCAAGGCAGTTCAACCTGTACGTCTTGAACGATACCCACAAGACGACCGTGGCCAGGGCAAAGGTCATATGTGAGTCATCAACCTTGTTTTGTTTTTTCTTTGGTTAGCAACATTTTTGTGTACAGTTCACTCTGATAACACTTTGCATCCAGTGATGAAAGCCCAAACTGAGGCATAGAGCTTGTGGGTGCCTCAAACAAAAAAGGGCTTTCTTTTTTTATTTCTTTTATTCTTTCTTTTTTTCTTTCTTCCTTGTAAAGAAGTATGACACTTGAGTGATGTCTATACACTGAAAATGAAATTTTTACAAATTAGTATGGAAGAAATTCAATTGGACACATCTGTTAGGGAGTAGTTCACAGAAAGTGCTCAGGTGGAGTATGTAGAAAGACAACTTAGAGTGAAAGTAAGTAATGTCACAAATTTTGCTAGAAATGCTTAAAAGGAGTCATATGAGATCAACTTTTATTGAAGAGCTGGCAGATTGTAGTGGAATTAGATCATCAATTAAGTTAGCCCTAGAAATTAAATATCTTTAAAAAAAAATAATGTAGGTAGAGAAACATGAAGCAAATCTAACATTAAAACCCATTACAGATAAAAGTATCAATCATGTCCTATTCGGTATGTTGGATTCTATCAATCAATCAAGAAAGCATATTAAAGAGAAATAATTGTTAAAACATAATAGTGAGAACATCAGAACTGACATATTAGTAACATGGGAAAGATATTAAATCACAAAGAGTCAATTAATTTTTATTTATAAAAATGTGCTGCTTAAATTAAGTTTTTTAATTTTTAGGTGACTGGTACCAAAATGGCGGTGTGATGTTAATGGGTTACGAGATTTACAGGTTACTATGTAACCGTAGGTTTACAGGAAAACCCAAACGGAGGAAAAAGAAGGGACCAGCCGGCCCGGAGGTCATCGATCTGGAGGAAGAGGAGAAACTGGAAAAAGAATTAGAGAGTAAGTGGCTTTGTTGTATATTTCTATGAATGGCTGTAGTTAGGGTAAGAGTAATGGAACCACAGTGTTCTGGGTATAGAGACAGCAAGGTAGGTCTTCTACAGAAATTCTAGGCACTGTGTCAATGGTAGGACACTGAGGGATTTGCAGCTAGGCTGGATAGGATGTTAATCTTTTGTGATGTGCAATTTCACACAATAGGCACTACAGTATTACACAATAGGCAATTGTTCTCTGCTGCAGTTTATCTCTATTGTTTGCTGTATTTATGCAGCCTTGATGCAGGGCAGTTTGCAGCATCCTGCAGCCAGGCTGCATTGGACTTAGTCTTTTGTGCTGTGCTGTTTCACACAATAGGCACTGCAGTATTACACAATAGGCAATTGTGCTCTGCTGCAGTATATCTCTATTGTTTGCTGTATTTATGCAGCCTTGATGCAGGGCAGTTTGCAGCATCCTGCAGCCAGGCTGCATTGGACTTAGTCTTTTGTGCTGTGCTGTTTCACACAATAGGCACTGCAGTATTACACAATAGGCAATTGTTCTCTGCTGCAGTATATCTCTATTGTTTGCTGTATTTATGCAGCCTTGCTGCAGGGCAGTTTGCAGCATCCTGCAGCCAGGCTGCATTGGACTTAGTCTTTTGTGCTGTGCTGTTTCACACAATAGGCACTGCAGTATTACACAATAGACAATTGTTCTCTGCTGCAGTATAACTCTATTGTTTGCTGTATTTATACAGCCTTGCTGCCGGGCAGTTTGCAGCAGCTGCAGCTTTTCTGATTAACACAGTGCCTTAGTGAATGTTTATAGTAAATGGTAGGATTTAGGACTGTGGAACAACAGTACTCTGTGTACAGACAGCGTGATATCCTACACTCTACATCACACACTTGTGAATGCCATTGAGGGTGGGATTAGAACTGTGACTGAGGTGGTTGCTATGGGAACTGAGAGTAAGATGTCTGTACTACATAACTGTGTGAATTCCATTAGACAGCACTTAGGTTAGGGCTGAGAGAACATTGCAAGTGTAGCACACTGGGGGCAGGGTAAGAAACTGTAAGGATAGGCTTTGAGAATGAATTGCTAGATAAGAGAAATACATAACTGAGCTAGAGAGATATTGTGTAAATGTGTATGATGAATGACAAAATCTATGCTTTATTCCCACAGATATCAGGTATGCAATATGTAACCCCGGACCTGACCTGGTTGTCTGTGATGAGGGGCACAGAATAAAGAATAGTCTGGCTGGAATCTCTAAGGCACTCAAAAACATCAAAACAAGGTTAGTAGACTGGAGCATTAAACTAATCTGTACTTAGTAAGCTGTAAAACAGCATGGGGAAAGTACCGTTGGTATTTTGTGAGTGTTTTACATAATCCTAATGGGTAATATTTAACAACTTTTTGTTGTTGTTGTTGTAAACATGTTACGCTTCATGCACCACTGAATTCTTTTGAGCTTGTTTGGTTAGAATTTTCTTAAGCCGGAAAGTAACATATGCAGTCCAATTAGCTTGTGTTTGAGTGTGTGGGTGTGTACGTGTGGTATTTCAGTTGAGCTTGTAGCAATGATGTCTCAATATAGCCAACATCAGCTGCTCTCAGGTGTTACACGTGGCTTACCTATTATGAGTAGAAGAATCCATTTTTGTTTGGGGGGGGTCCTTTTTTGGGGGGCGAATGAAGATCTAAAGCCATTTGGTTAGGTTTACGTTAGTCACCCTGGTTTCCTTATTTTAGTGTACTTGTGTTATTAAGAAGAAACTTAGTTGGTTAGTGTATGGTGATGAGGAACCAGAAAACAGGTTTTCATCTGGGTAAAAATATGTTTCATTTTTTCTTTACTCACTTCATTTCTTGACCAGACGGAGAGTCGTTCTGACCGGCTATCCCCTCCAGAATAACCTGATGGAGTATTGGTGCATGGTGGACTTTGTCCGGCCGAACTATCTGGGTACTAAACACGAATTTTCCAACCTCTTTGAGAGACCTATCCAAAACGGGCAGTGTACTGACAGCACACCCGCGGTAAGTTAATTTGAATGAAAGGAGGGGTTGAGAAACATATTTATTAACCATTATCACTCAAATCGGTTTTCAGGTTGTTTTGGCCTGTTTGCCCGTAAAACGTAGCCCAAAAGAATTAGCATTGTCAACCAAACCCTGCATCAAACTTTTGAGTCACAAATATTTTTTGGATACCAAAAAGAGGGAGGGGTGTAGGTAACATGCATTGCAGAATTTTTGTTCCCTAGAGACCCACTGTCAGTAAATACATCAGACAAGTTATTGGGTTGAAGACAGGAGAGGTGAAGAAAATGTACACATCTCTTTTAAAAACAGGGCATGCCAAAATTTCAATGATGAAATCTTCAAAACCGAATCAGTATTGAATGACCCCTTAAATTCTGTGATATATAAACGTCAGCTTTTCTCAAGACCAAGGCCGTCCGTTTTTTCGTCCTTTTGTTTACAATTTACTTTCATTCTGTCTGACATGACCAAATCCTTGAGAAAAAAACGAAGGTTCCCGTCGTGCTAACGGTATTATTTGGTTACCTATCTGTACTTTGTGAAAAGAAAATGATTGAAGATAGACGTATTGGATCTCGAGTCGTTCCTGCATTATATTCAAGATTATATTCACCTCCCTCAGCCGAAAGTTTCAAACCTTTCAAAAAGCAGTATGTGTCGTGACTGTCTGCCAGGAAGTGCCTTCTCTTGTCTTTCAGTTCAGAAGAATCATCCGACATCTACCTCGTGTAACTCCACCACCATCTGTCGCTGGGGTTTTCCCTTCAGCGTTGGGTATCAGTTTCACAAGTGTGGGTTTTGGTTTAGGGGAATTTGTTATCGCTGAGTGTGCATAATATCGTAAACATGTGACAAGTGTCGCAGCTGTTATAAATAGTTGTGGATAGTCGGTAGTTTTGGTTATTGCGGATGTTTCTAGCAGAGAAAATCCCTTCCGAATATATAACTACAGAACGTGCCGAACCAAACCTTTTAGTTCATCAACTTCAAAAGTGTAAACTCAGACACACAGAGTATGTAATGACATACTTTCAGAATCCCCCCCCCCCCCCTTCCGAAAGAAGTGGAATTAGTTTTAAGTTTGTGTTTTGAAAATGATAAAGTTATGTTGGTTGTTCACCGAGTACTTTCCTATGAGTTCTCAGTGTGTACCGTTATTCCCGGACATTAAACATGGTCTCAAGCTAGACAATTAAATGTTTCAGTCGGAAATTCTAGGAGTTGATTTGTAGAGAAAGTGTTCAAGGTTGACCTCAGATGACCACTTTTAAGCATTTCTAGCCAAGTTTGGGACATTACTTCTTTTACCGTAAGTTGTCGTTCTACATATCACAAATTATGCTGTTAATTCAGTCTGCGTGGCGTTTAGTGATGGAACGGATGTTCAGTACTTTTAGAGCGACATCCTCCTTAGAATGTACAATTTGTTTGGGATTTGTTATTATTGACATTTAAAGATCGTGCAATGAGCTGCTAGCCGCACACCTCTACGAGCAGGAAGAAATATTTCATGTCAACTATCTGGGTTATAACAATAGTAACATTAGTAATAATGTGGGTTGAATAATACAGTTAATTCATGCAGAGTGAAAAGGAATGACTTTTTTGGGTGGGAGTTAAATGTAGCTTGTTTTATGATATCTAATACTTTCTTCACTGACCCTATAAACACTATGGGTGAGAAAATAAAAGATTTTATCACAACATTATTTTAGAAGTGATGGTTTGAATATGACCAATTGCTCTGTTTTAGTCGATAAAGACAGTGTTATTAGAGGAAAGGAAATTTAGCATCTGGGAGTTTGTATATGGGTTGGGTAAAGTAAGGTGACTTTGCTATTCAGGTTCAATCCATACTTTTTCTTATCTAAAGATGGTCTTCCATCAATTGATAAAGAAATTTCAAACTGAATCTCGTTGGGGGGAAAAAATGAGCAAAAACCCCTCCGTTGCTTCAGATTTTGTCTGTAAACCTGTCTTTTACTTTCGTCAATAATGGAATGTTTGTTTACCTGTGTGTACCTCGACTCTTGTT
Organism: Apostichopus californicus; assembly: GCA_020650975.1. Taxonomy (NCBI): domain Eukaryota; kingdom Metazoa; phylum Echinodermata; class Holothuroidea; order Aspidochirotida; family Stichopodidae; genus Apostichopus; species Apostichopus californicus. The sequence continues at coordinate 6,108 of JAIPMN010002530.1, forward strand.
TGTTTAGGTCAGATCTGTTAAACCTCAACCTCTGTTAAAATGGTGTCACAATTCTAAAAAAAAACTTTTTTTGCTGGATTTGTAAACTTGTCACAGGTGTCTGTAAACAGCCGCAGGGTACTGACTTTAATACAGCCCTAGTCTCAAATCATAAGTTAGGGGTTTTCCCAGAGTCGTTAAAATCTATTCTATGAATAAACAGCTGATATTGGGTGTACCCAAATGAGACCTAAAACCGAGTGAGATATTTTGAAATACTTTACAGTTTTAAAATCTGTGATAAAAACCTGTAAATTTTATGCCTTTCATGGCAACCATAGTTGCACTTTGTAATACCCCCAATTGCATCAGGTGTGGAGAGAAAAAGGATTCTATATTTATTCTATAATTTTTTCCCTGATATGTCTCCTAAGTGACAGTGTCTTTAATCCGGTAATATTTTTTGGTTGCATGAGTGTGTGCGTGTATGTATGTTTGTTTTCTTAGGTCTTATTGATTATGTTCTTGTCAATTTCTTTCACTCTGATGAATTTTGTTCCTCTCAGAAAAGAAAATCTTATATTACAATTTCTGGTTTATTGTTGAGCTACGTTTTGTTAAATTTTGAATAATCGTGATGAAATCATCTAACATTTTAATACAGTGTGTATGTTTATGGTTTTACAGCCTTATTGAGTATTCAATGTTAGACTTTAACCCGGTTCATCCCACAAATTGGAATTCCCATCGTTCCACGAACAAAAACACAAAGCATTTGTTGGCAGACTAAAACATCCTTTCCATTAATAATCATCAAATTACAGCTTTTTTTTTTTTATAGTAAATCGGCCGGTAATTCGACCTTCAAAGTGAAGTAGTATAGCACAGGTAGTTTGTGGTCATGCTTGCTCCTCCAAAGAACAGTCTTTCCTTTCTCGACGTTTTAAACAGCCTTTGTGCTGTTTATGCCACAAGACAATACAGGGTGTATTTCTGGTATATCGTTATGAAAGACTTTCCACTCCCAATGCAACCAACTGCGTAAATATATTAAACACAGACTTTGACAAAACAATAACACATTGTCCTTTGTCATTCAAATCTAAATCTTTCACAAAAGTTGTTTCTAACTTTTTTCCCTCCTTTAGTTTGTTCTCCTTTCACTTTGGTAGAGGAAGCAACTGATCAATATCTAGTATCTGTTTCAGATCTGAAAGTCTGAAAGTAAAGCATATTAATTCACCCGCTATTAAATTTCCCAAACGGTGCCGTGAAATCTGCTCTGTCACCTGTAAATCTGGGTCGTGGTTGTTTTACAGCAAAGCGGAAGTCCGAGTAATTTTTTTATTTTTTAATCTTTTCTCAGTAAGTTAATTGAGTTGATTTGAAGCGTGCGATATATTGAGGAAGTAGAGAGTACCACAGTGAAAGTTTAAATCCAGCTTTGGTGGGATTTCCCTCGCATTGTATTTTCCGAGGAAAAGTTCCCCATTCCCCCAAAAATATCAGTTGCACTTTCAACGTGTTTCCGCTGTAACTTCTACAGTATTTATGCTCTGGAGATATTGGCTAATGATGACTGGAATTTTTCATATTTTATTCAATTACAAAATTACTTAAAATAGATTGTCTTATCTAATTAACAAGTGTGTCAAAAAATTTTTTTTTTTAAAAACCATAAGTTGTATATTAAATTCAAAGCATATCAGATATGATGTTTTAGTGTATCTGTATTGTTTGTTCAATGTAGATACTTGCTAGAAAAATGGTGGACTCAATTTTTTTTTCATTTTTCATTATTTTTCACCGATGCATATTTCAACCCATGCACAGTTGAAGTCTGATGAAGTCACTCTGATCACATGCTGCTAATATAGAAAAGGAACTGTCGGTGATAAGAAAAGAAAGTTGAGCATTGTTGCATAAAACTGCCAGAATAGATGTTTTAATTCCTCACTGTTTAAGACCTCATTCGTACAAGTTTGTCTGTTCTCTTAACTCAATGACATGAATAGTACAGACTTGACGTTTAATACTAGTATTATATCAATGGCGTTGTTCATGCATATACTGTATATAAAGTCATCACTGATAATGAACTGTTTATGAACTATAACTAATGAACTATAACTATATAACTATAAATAACTATATAATGAACTATAACTAGTGAACTATAACTATATATTACTATATAACTATATATTACTATATATAACTATATATAACTATATAATGAACTTTAACTAATGAACTATTTATTGTTAGTTGGAGAGAGTAAAACAAACAGTATATTTGAAGCATGGCTAGGGTTTGTCTTCCCTACCACTAACCAGTAGTACAAAGTCCTACATACCAGCTGTGCAGACAAGGTTGGAAAAAATAGGAGCAAACGTCTGCAAAGTTTAAAAAGATGGGTGAATTGCTCATGAATGCCTGGATAGTCATTGCTTGTGTAGGAAACAAATCAAGACTCTTAAAGGGTTTGGTTTGTCTTGTAGCCTATCATGTAAATCACACTTATGCTTATATATAGTTCATAGCAAAACTGGAAGACAAATACATATGCCACCCACTAGAATTTTCTTTTTTGTTAAATTAATATCTTCTCAGGATATGAAGCTGATGAGGTATCGCGCTCATGTACTTCACAATAAGCTGGAAGGTTTCGTTCAGAGGAGGGGGTTCCATGTTTTAAAGATGAGCTTACCTGAGAAACACGAACATGTCATCTTGGTGAGACTTACTCCGTTCCAGAAAGGCCTGTACTGCAAGTTCATGCAATGCTTCAAAGACGCTGGTGCTGGGGGCTGGTGCTCGACGAACCCTCTGAAGGCGTTTGCTGTGGGATGTAAGGTAAGGTGGAATAAATGTCATTTAACGTTGCTAAATAAGTGGGTGGATTTTACACCAACCCACTGAAGACATCGTCTGTAGGGTGTTAGGTTAAGAGGGCATAAACTGTAGTGTAAGTTGTATGTAAGTATGTATGTATGTATATTAGATCCTCCTGCAAGCAGGAACTCGCAAAGAAGCCTCATTGGCTTATCAAAGCCGCAAGCTGACCGAAGTTAGTCTCTTACATTCATATTTAACGTCCATGATAATGAATTGTTAATTGTCAACAACTCTGTAACTGAACGACATACATTAATCTGGGAGTGACTTGAACCGGGGACCTTATGATTGTTGACGATCAAGTGGCTGATTTGCATCTATCTGTAGATATTAATGTCATTTGCTGGATATAAGTTTAAACCCAAACAGATGACAGTAATTAATATTTCTTTCTCATCTTTACATATCTTTGTTTATTTCATTTGAGTTGTTATTTTTAATTCTGTCTCACAGATTTGGAACCATCCTGATATTCTGTTTGACGTCCTCCAAAAAAGCGAGACAGATTTCGACACCGACTTTGACATTCCAGACATAACGTCAAAAACGTGAGACTTTTTAACCTCTCTTGTAGCGTTCTGCAGCTGGTTAGATTTTTAATTAAAACAAAATAAAACTGTTAGCAAACTGCTTATCCACTAGAGAGCCTGTGTAGGAGAATGTGTAAAAGTAAGTTGGCCTGACGTTTCGATCCTAGCAGGATCTTCTTCAAAGGCTAGATTTTTAATTGTCTGTTGTTGGCATGTATTTACAAGAAAAAGGTGCAAACTCTAAGGTTTTTAGTTAAAGTGTTTGTCACTGAGAAACGGTCATGAGCGATACTGATTTCAAGGCATATATCAGTTGGACATCAGACCAGAAAGTAAAAAAACAGGAAACCTTGGGAGGTTTTGTAAATGGGATCTACGGTACTTGTGACAGGATATTTCAGCATAACAGATAAACACTTTCAAAAAAATTCTTCCCATGTATCATAATATCTCTGTGTTTCTTTGTCATGGAAGTTGGTTCATCGTAAAGTGTGGCACAGTGGATTTTGTGCCCAAACCCGTCTGGTAAAGAGAGCTGTAATTTTGTCCAAATTCTTTTCAAAGTGTAAGATAACGGTTGGATAAAATAATCATTTATCTGTTATTAGTAGCCTATGAAACAGTTCAGTGCTACCATGAAACGTTTTTGTTTTTGTTTTTTGAGAAACCAGTAATTATTTTGATCCTTTTTATCGTTTCCAGAGCGCCCAAGAAGCAGGGTAAGGTGCCACTAGGGTCCATGACCTCGGGATCCGGTAGCCCTAACTGCCTAGCCGGAGAACTCCGCAGAGCAAACGGAATTAGCTCGTTCGAGGAGAAGCTGGAGAGCATGTCCTACCAGGAGAAGGTCAACCAGATTCTGTCTTTTGAGTGGGTGAGTCTGAGCAATAGCTATGTTGTAGTGTTGGGCCTCATTTAAACATGGATTTCTTCCTCCATCAAAATTTATTTTGAAACTTTACCGGTGCTGTGGCCGAGTGCTGTGGCCGAGTGGATAAAGGCGGTGGCATTTGAAGCAATAAGGCTTAGCAATCGGGGGGTTCCGGGTTCGATACCTGGACGTAGGTTTTTCATCCAAGAGCAATCTACGGTTTTCCCATCTGAAATGACTTTCTAAAATTGAAAAGATTCCAAATTTGAGTTAAAATGTTGAACTGGAAGCCACCGGAAGTGTAAGTTGTAATCCACAACCCCGTGTAGGTTATTTGTGGTCGCTTAAGCGTGGTAAAAATAACTGCTGATGATTATTATTATTATTATTATTTTAACTGTATTTTTCAATAGACAAAAGAAAATGATGAGAAATAATTTGGTTGATTTGTAGTCTTTCCGTCTGGCTCGTTCTGCTCATCGAAGTAAAATTAGTCAAGGTTTGCATTGCTATCAGATAAATCAAAGAAATGATATGAATAGTATAAAAGATGCCATGATGACATCACTCTACTGTTGCCAGGTGCATAATATAATTTGGACATAAAGTTGGTGAAAGTTGTCAGCAATTTTGTTTAGTAGTCTACTTGAGCCACCAGAATATCTCTAAGACGTTTATTTATTAATCAGTTACTCTGGAGCAGTGCCCTAGAGTCCAAGGAGAAGGAGTTAGATACCTTTACTTTTGTCATTTCCTTCCAGGCTCGAGATAATATGAGGAATTACAGCTCAGCTAAAATCAGCAATGGAGGCAAGATGGTCCTGCTCTTTCACATCATCGAAGAATCCATCAAAGTTGGGGATAAGATTCTGGTCTTCAGCCAATCGCTGATGACTCTGTCCCTAATCGAGAAGTTTCTAAGTCTTCGGAGCATTCCAGACCCACCAGACAAGGCCCCAGACATGTGCAAAGACTGGATCAGAAACGTGACGTATTTTCGTGAGTATCCTTGTCATGTACAGGATTTATCATTCTTTTGTTGACGGGGCATTAATAAAGTTGAGATTGAGAAAAGTAATTTGATATAAAACAAAACTCGTATCAAACTTCTTATCCACTAAAGAGCCTGTGAAAGAGAATGTGTAAAAGTAAGAGGGCCTGACATTTCGATCCTAGCAGGATCTTCTTCAGAGGCAGAATGACAAGTTACAGTAACAGAAGGGACAAATACACACACAGAATACAGACAGGTTAATGAGCAGGGTGAACACAAAAGAGAAAGATGTAAGAGTATTAGTACACTGTTACTGCAACTTGTCATTCAGCCTCTCAAGAAGATTCTGCTAGGATCGAAATATCAGGCCCTCTTACTTTTACACAAAAGTAATTTAACACAGTAGGCCTGTACACATCCAAACAGCAAATTCAGCTACCACCGAAAGTGAAAATGAAAATGAATGAAAGTGATAACTTCACCAACTTCACTGCCGATTTTTATGGACTATGAAGAATTTTTCCACATCATAATGGTTTTTATTCACAGTGGATTTGTGGTGAAGTTCCTTTTCAAGTATTCGTGGGGAAAAATTTGCTGGGGTGGTTTTTTTGGGCTCACATATGACTGCAGATTCTAATGCAGTAAGGTGATTCTGTTTGACGAGTTTGTCAGAAGTGAAGTGAGGCAGTTTGCATCGATCTTTAATTGTTCAATCTTAAAGGGTAGTTAGTAGAGGCGGGTATAAAAGTTTAAATCAGATGGCAAGCATCAGTCGAAAGGGAACATAACTTGGAAATGCTACTTTAATGAAGAAGTAGTGTTTTGATTAAAGACAGCAAGCGTGAAGTGAATTTGTCAGTCATAAGATAAAATACGAGGATGAACAAAAGCATCAAGTGAATAGCATGAATTAAAATAAATTAATATTAATAGCAAAATGTAAAGAAAATAGATGAAAATGAGATTTGATTTCATGTTTTGGTCGCAGGTCTTGACGGCAGTACTGCAGGAACAGAGAGAGAGAGGATGATTAATCAATTTAACAGACCCTCCAACCACGCAACCTGGCTCTTCCTTCTATCTACCAGGTTTGCGAAATTTTCATGTTTGCTTCAAGCGAGTCATGCTTTAATGAGCTTATCTGGAGTAACAGGGGTCGTTATAATGGGTGCCAGATGGTTCATTGCTTGTCCAGGTAGGGTCCGATATATAAGAGGCCCTTAATAGGCACCTCACTGGTAAAATTCAGGCGTGACAGATCTCAATGCTTCTTTGCATAGAAATTCCGCCTACAATCTTGCACTAATCTGTTTTTCGAGTCCCATGAGGCCTTAGGCTTGCGCACCACTCTACTAGCCTACCATGCATAATGTTGCATCTAGGTAAAAAAGAGATGTTGGTTCTCTCTGGTCTGGATCTAGGTTTCTCTCTGGCCCTCGTAGATAATCAGTTGAGAACTTTGCCCAATATGCAGCGATAGTAAATAGCCAAAGTGAACCAAAGAGATTGCTCCAAAATCTGTTTTTTCCCCTCGTTTCCTGATTCGATCTGATGGGTTGAGGAGTAAGACCCCTCATTGCATTCCCAGTTGTGGTTGACCCTGTTCATTTGGTAGTGCCATGGCAGCTGATTCCAGAGATTAGTTAAAGGCACTAGCAGGGGCAACTTGGACTACTTATGTTCCCCAGTTTACGAAGAGAACTGTGAATGATCCTCTCCATAACTGATATAATTTATAGACATCTGTGGGCAGGTGGAAATGACTTGTTTATTGCCCTGGTATACAAGGTAGTGAATGGAACATAGTCTGTACAAGGCAGGGATATTGTTTATTCTTACAATTACCTTGTTGCCTTTTACAGAACTGATGGTTGACACTGCATGCTAAATAGAGTTGCCGTAGTGTTTAATACAAGCTAGCCAAAGTTTTTTTTTTTTTTGGCCCATGTTTTGTCCTCTCAAGATACGTCCTAACTGTATGGTACACTTGGGAGTGGACAATGTTAGTTAAATGCAATTAATTTGTTAATTAGTTAAGTAATTAATCATGCCATTAATTAACTTAATTAATTGTCACAATGCCTCGTATAATGTAGGCACAATGACCTTGCTGACCCATCACCAGATAGGTACTAAAACCCTATTGCACAATTATTGTAAGGTTTTAACTAGTTCATCACAATGTGTATTTTTATTTAACAGGGCTGGTTGTTTAGGGGTGAACCTGATCGGGGCTAACAGGGTGGTGGTCTTGGACGCATCTTGGAATCCATGCCACGACGCCCAGGCGGTGTGCAGGGTCTATAGGTACGGACAGAAGAAGACTTGCCATATTTACAGAATGGTGACGGACAACACTCTGGAGAAGAAGATCTATGACAGACAAATATCAAAGAAGGGGATGTCAGGTTCGTTAGCAACTATTTAGATTTTTCAATTTTGTAGGTTACTGTTAGATTATCCTGTGGCTTTAGGATTAACTTTAACTTTCTTAATCATGACAACCTTGAGGGGTTGTCCAAGGGACAGGTGGCAGTAATGGATAAAATTTCTTTCATGCCCAACATTTGGTCACCTTTTTTAGTTTTCGAAGTTAACAAGTCAATAATCAAACTCAAAATGGTTCGAAAATTTGGTGATTTTCTACCTCGTTATTTTCAAGCCAAAGTCTGACTGAAAAGGCCGACTATGTCGTTAGAATTTTAGGAATGAAGGGCGTCGATAAACTTCAACACAGCTAACTCAATCAGCTGCTCTGACTGATTAGGTTTTATCACGCCGATGGATTTTTACCATACCGTCTTACACTCCGTTGAATCTCCAGATCGGGTGGTCGATGAGTTGAATCCACAGATGAACTTAACCAAACGAGAGGTGGAGTCCTTGCTAGAGTTTGATGATTCTGACATGCCCTTTGAAGACTTTGGTCATTTAGCAGAGAGCTTTGAGGATTCGGTTCTACAGAGTATTTGTAGAGACCACAGCCAAGTCATATGTAAGGTAAGATGGCGCTGTTCCATATTTACCAAGACCACATACTCGGTGTAAGCATCAACATCATCATCGTTGTCCCTTCCCTCACACCTCTGATGGTCTAAGTTGTTGTTTTGTCTGTGAGGTCTAACTCTCCCTCCCTGTACTACGATGCAAGCTTATCTGTCCATTCTCTTTAATCTATTTCCTTCCGGTTGATTAACAGGGCTAATAACTAACATCGTTATCAAACACCTCAGCTGTGCTGTATACAAACCAGAAGCCTGTAATATTAAGCCCCACTTAATGAGGGAGACATTGAACTACCTTATCTCCTGTATCCTCTATCTACAAGAGGTGATATGTGATATGCGGAAAAAAACAGTTTCTGAGGTGTAACCTATCTATGTTTTTCAATTCAGGTTGGTTGAAATAAAAACCACAGAAATGGGTGTAGTGGGGGGGGGGGGTTGTATGTGGGCTACTGGACAAGATTTCTTACACGATGAAATCAACGTAATGTTGCACCTGTGTTGTCATTCATTGCTACAACAATAAATTCCTTTTTAGGGAGTAAATACTATGGATGAGCCACATATAACATGAAACTAGGTCCTCTCAATGTTCTTAATAAAGAGAGTGATTTTTACCCTTGAATTCTTGTCTCTCAGATCTTATCTATATGATAATTTAGAAAGACCCGTCTGATATTTTATACGAGTTAAAATCTGTGACTTTTTGTCAGTCTCGTCTAAAGCACTTTATCCTTTCTCTTTTTTTTTACACAGGCTCCATTCAGCACAGAATCTCTACTCTGGGACAGGAAAGACCAAAGATTAACCAGAGCGGAGAAAGCTCAAGCTAAGAAATCCTACGAAGATGAGCTGAGACTGAACACAAACTACAGTCGCCCCTCCTACACCGCGTTTTACCCCAAACCCGAAAAGTTCTCCGGAAGTGCCACGCCTGCGCCATCAGGAAGCTATGATGCTTCCTTGCCTTACTTGTGAGTAATTATTGTACTTTGCATTGCTTTTACATTTAGTAATAACACCTACACTATATGCAGGCAATGATTTTGTATTGACTTATTTCAAAGCAATAATGCCTACACCATATGCAGGCGATGATTTTGCATTGCCAGACATATAGGTTATAACACCTACACCATATGCAGGCGATGATTTTGAATTGCCAAACATAAGTTATAACACCTACACCATATGCAGGCGATGATTTTGAATTGCCAAACATATAGGTTATAACACCTACACCATATGCAGGCGATGATTTTGAATTGCCAAACATATAGGTTATAACACCTACACCATATGCAGGCGAAGATTTTGAATTGCCAAACATAGGTTATAACACCTACACCATATGCAGGCAATGATTTTGAATTGCCAAACATATAGGTTATAACACCTACACCATATGCAGGCGATGATTTTGAATTGCCAAACATATAGGTTATAACACCTACACCATATGCAGGCGATGATTTTGAATTGCCAAACATATGGGTTATAACACCTACACCATATGCAGGCGATGATTTTGAATTGCCAAACATAGGTTATAACACCTACACCATATGCAGGCGATGATTTTGAATTGCCAAACATAGGTTATAACACCTACACCATATGCAGGCAATGATTTTTGCATTGCTTAACATGTAAGTGATAACACCTAAACCATGTGCAAGTAATGTTTTTGCATTGCCCAACACGTGAGTAATAACACCTATACCATATGCAGGCGATGATTTTGCATTGCCTAACATGTAAGTTAAAACACCTACACATATGCTGGAGATGGTTTTGTATTGCGTTACGTGTCTACATTCACACAGCCAGGAAATGGAGGCCGTCAAGTTGCATTTGTGAGTAGTAAGTACCTTAAAGCCTCTGGCTACACTGTTGCTGGTCTCCCTGTTTGGGGAACTTTTAACCAAGTACTCTTTCTTTTACAACTCCCAAACTAAGGACTTCATTCTAATCAATCTTTTATTTCCTCTCATCTTTACTGTAGACTCAATATGAGAGGTCAAATACAAATTCCTAAGAGACCAGTGGCCAGTGTTAGACCATTACAGTCCACACCGGTTCCTAAGTATCCCCCTGGACCAGGACTGGGAATTAACAAGCCACCCAGTGATGGACAACTGGATTCCCTGAGAGGCCTTAGTGTGCAGAAGATTGTAGCTACTACCGGTAAGTGAAACAGGTGTCAAGGTATAGACAATAAAAGAGTCATTGTTCCAAACATTCCATGTGTTTTTATATTTGCAATATATGCTTCGTCCAAAAATGCAAAACATACACCGAATTTATGAAATTTCAATTGATAAAATAGTCCATTCAGTAGCCAAATCTTTAGGTTGAACCTCATTTATAATTGCAATGTGAACATGTACACCATTTAGTAATACAAACCTGTACCTCATCCAATAATAGAAACACATACCTCACTCATAAATGCAAACATGTACCTCACTCACAATGAAAACCTGTACCTCATAGAATAATACAAACCTGTACCTCTTCCAATAATGCAAACACGTACCTCACTCATAAATGGAAATGTATACCTCATTTATGTTCTTCAATGTATATATACCTTATATAAACCAATTTGTAGGCTGAGTCTCATTTAAAGAAGATACAAACCATACCATCAGTTGTTGGTTTGTCAGATAGAGACTGCTGTCATGAACAAATTCTGTAAACAGCTAAGAAAATGCTTACTCTGTTTGGGAGGTATCACAGATTTAATGATCCTTCACACGCAAGGCTAAAGACTTGATCAAGTCTAAATATGATATCATGGAGCCATCTTGTGCTTCAAATTCTTATGTGTTTCTTTGTTCATTACAATATTTCTGTAATGGAGATTTAGGTTGTAAATACTGAGTAAGTTACCATAAGTTAACTCATTCATTAGAAGCGAACCGGCTGGTTGTACTTAATTCACTAACTCGAACCTGAACCTCATTCAGTGAGACATACTGTACGCAGCCTCATTCATTGAGTACAAATTTGTACATGTTGTACCTCATTCAGTGAAACATACTGTACGCAGCCTCATTCATTGAGTACAAATTTGTACATGTTGTACCTCATTCAGTGAGACATACTGTACGCAGCCTCATTCATTTAGTACAAATGTGTATGCTGTACCTCATTCAGTAGTCCAATTCACTCTATACCTCATCTTTTCAACCATTTGTTTTTTTTCATCTTCCCCCTCCTCAGATATTCTGCTGCCAGGAGTGAACACACTCTCTAACTCAACCACCAAAATCAAAGCCGGCGAGACGGTGACCTTCATTAAGACCCAGAGAGGAATCTACCTGCGTACCCCCGAGGGCCGTTTCATCGCCGTAAGAGGACCCAACAACAAGAACTCTAGCCAATCGCCGTTGGAGAGATCTGGTCTCATGGATTCTAAGGATACCCTGGATCTTGATCTGGCTGGCAGCGCCCAGATCAACGTCGAGCCCGAAGATCTCTCCCAATTCTCCACATCTCATTTACCGAGCTCGAACAGCGGCTTGGTCAACTCTATCACGGGATCCATCCCGTTCATCCCACAGCTGACCGAGGAGAAGTCACTGGAGAACGGGTCGGGCTCTGCCACCGCGGCACCAGTAATGTCCTCAAACACGGTGAATCCAAGTGCAATATCCACCTCTACCAATCAGTTGAATACAGGGCAGACCTCAGCGCCGTTCATGTTTCCACCATCTTTTTTGCCATCTTTATCCAACCAGTCTGGTATCTTCTACCCCCAGCAAACCCCCATCAGCTTCCCAACACCAACACCAGCGTCGTCGATGACCACCCTAGCCCCTGGCGACTTCTCCAGACTCTTTTCACCGCAGGGAATCGTATCCACCTCCGAGGAGCTCTTTCCCCAGGGTATGACCTTCTCACCGACTAACGTCATGTCCCCATCGGTCAGCGACGTGGTCTCAGAGACCTCTGTCTTTTCTCAAGCAGACACTTTACCCTTTGGTGCCTGTTCACCGCAAACTGCTACTGTCACGCTGTCAGACTCTTTAACACCCGAATCGTTGGTGGTTCAAGGAAACATGGTACCATCTGGGAGTGGTTTCCCTCTCGGTGCTCCCTCGGGGTCAATGTCACTCGCCCCCATCATGAGTTCCTCGGTGACGACATCTTCAATCCCTACCCCAGAGATGACGCAACTGTCCTCCTCCTCTTCTGCTGCTGGGTTCCAGGAGAGTAACAGCACTCTTCCATTCCTCACTGTGCCACCACAACTCCCCGCGTTGGATGCCAGCAGTGTGGAGCAGATTCTGATGAGCACCTCCAGCGAAAGTGAGACCAGCTCGTCCACCGAGTCGTCCTCAACAAGCGTGCAATCTTCAAACTTAGCCAGTCTTTCCGAGTTTGTGTCGAGCACTTTTCAGTGAAAAAAGTCGAAGGGAAAACAAAGTTTCCCCGAGTTAACAAACATACCAACATCATATGCCGCCGAGACGTATTCAGTTATTCACTGAAGAAGTTGCTTATAGACTTTTGTTAATACTTAACTCGGTGGCTAACCTGTTGAAATGGAAGAAGCTCACGGGACTCACCGTCAATAAACCTAACCTGAATGTACCTTCAGAGCTGTTCAGAATCCCTCAGTATGAAAATACAAATATTCTAGAGTGGAATCTATTGAGGGCGCCCTTTGTATAAACAAGTCATTACAAGTCGATGTTGGTTCAAAATATGTATATCTTGCAGATTGTCAGTAGAGAAAGACAAAACATTTCCTTAATATATTGACTCATGCAATCTGTTCTCTTCTGTCCTTTTCTTAATTTTTTTTTTAAATCTGCCTTCTGTGAAAGTTTTTATAAAGAACCTTCCTATTGCGACCCTGGTCACAACTCCGACTGATTCCAACTCAGCAATTGTCGCTGGAGTTGTATGTTTCTAAGACAGAAATTAAATTTTGGTATTTTCCATTTTCTTCTTAATGGAAAAACGGGTAAACATTCAACTTGTAGCGTTATGTCATTTGTCATAGAAGGTTTTTTAATGGTCTACGTTAGATCAATCTTTCGACAAACTCTTTGAACAATTAGAAGACCAGATTATGGCTAAATATCGTTGAGCTCAAATGTACGATTAGATAACCCTTTGCTTTGTACATCATTCATAGTTACCACCAATGAAATAAATCAGAAATTGAAGAAAGGCAGAATTTGAAAGCCTATGAGGTTAAGTAGAATATTCAGAGAGGTAAGATAGGGGGGCAGGATGGGTTGGGTCAAGGGGGGGGGGATGGGGTGAGTCATTGGGGAGGATAATTGAAGGGTTGTTCTGTTCACATTACATAACCTTCCAGGCTTGTTTTTTATGTTGGATTACGTTAACGAATAGTGCAAAACTGAGTCATCGTCAACAGTAAGATGAATGGGAAGGATTAGTTGGTCAATCTTTTTTGAGAGGTACGACAAACGAAGAGAGACCGGGGTTTTTTCCGCCCCATTTGCTGTGGACAGTAGTGCTTACCTGACCTACACCTGGAAAGTTACACTTTACTGATATAGAGCAAAACAGACTTATCAGATCAATATGGAGATTAGCTTGCTTATCTGATGAAGATTGAAGCAGTTATGCTTACCTGATGTAGATTGAAATTGGTATGCTTATCTAATGTAGGTTGAGGTAGACAGTTTATGCTTATCTGATTTAGATTGGGATTGGTATGCTTATCTGATTTAGATTGAAATTGGTATGCTTATCTGATGTAGATTGAGGGAGGCAGATTATGCTTATATGATTTAGATTGAGATTGGTATGCTTATCTGATTTAGAT
>JAIPMN010002531.1:8367-19418 GCA_020650975.1 Apostichopus californicus
GTACCATTCTCACTGTATCACAACATTTATTAGTGTACCATACTCACTGTTTCTTTACATTCATTAGTGTACCATACTCACTGTATCATTACATTCATTAGTGTACCATTCTCACTGTATCACAACATTCATTAGTGTACCATACTCACTGTTTCTTTACATTCATTAGTGTACCATACTCACTGTATCATTACATTCATTAGTGTACCATACTCACTGTATCACAACATTCATTAGTGTACCATACTCACTGTATCACAACATTCATTAGTGTACCATACTCACTGTATCCTTACATTCATTAGTGTACCATACTCACTGTATCACAACATTCATTAGCGAACCATACTCACACTATTTTCAGAATCTACATGTACCCATACTGATCAAACAATTTAACATTCGTAGGTAAGCCTTTTTACATACCATCAGTTTTAATAGCACTGCATCTTAATTCAAATGAAGCTTGCTTGGTCACTAACTTATATATTTATTTACTTATACTCAAAGGTGTGCTTCCATCATATTTTCAGTGATCACTTCAAGAGTTTGATTTCCTCTAGAGAAATTTCTTAATTTTACTGTTAAATATAAAGATTAAACCTTCAAGATCCACATCAATAATTAAGAAGAAAGAAGAAAGACAAATTAAATCAAATGTAACATATTGACAGTATGGCTAGAGAAGCTATAACATACAGATGATCATGATTACAACATTTTGCACCTACTGTATATACACTTGGAAAACCTACATGTTGCCTGAATATCAACTCATGCATACTCAACCATAATTACACAACATGTAAAGAGTTTGTCTTCATATTAAAATGAAGTTAGCCTTTACCTGTATGCTTGGTGCAAACTTTGGTTCGTTTGGTGACCGCTGGACCCTCCAATTCTTCCGCAGTATTGACAGCATAAACTTCAAAGACATATTTCGTGGCTGAAAACTTCAAGCATGTAAGATTTAAGTCCTGAAAGAAAAAGCTCGTTGTCACCTCTTCTCGTTTTGTGTCGCTGTAGTAAACCACTCGGTAGGATGATATGTAACCATTTGGAGAGGCAGGACTCTGCCATGAGAGGTTCACCCAACCATGTCCCAAATCTGCCACAAACAGATTCTGGGGAGCAGAGGGCTCTGGAGAAGACCAGAAAGAGAATTGAATTTTCAAGCAAAGGAATCTTATGGACAAAAATGACAAAAAGCTAAAATGATATAGAATTTGTGTTGAGTGAGCATTTACAATGGTCTTGCTGGGCTTCAACCTGTAATTCACACCGTTTTCATTATATCTGTTAACAGTGGCAGAGCGTCCATACAGTCAGATGGGGCGGATGCCCCCCTGCACGGACCTCAAATATACTGCTGGCGCCCTTTTCAGCTTTTTATCACTTTTTACTTATTCTCAATTATTGACTTTTTTATTGCGCTCTCATCTATCTACTGACATTTGTCACATCTGCAAATTAGCAAGGCCCAGAAAGGGTCATTTCCAGCGATCTAGGGAGTATCTTTACTCAAAAAATTTCTGTTCGCTCCGCGCCAACCTGTGGTGGCTCTCCACTTACAGTGTCGAAAGCACCCCTACAGACCATTCTCGCCCCCCCCCCCTGACCAATTATCCCCTAGCTCCGCCACTGTCTGCGAAGGGGTGCCAGTGGAGTCTGGTAGGAACTATATACTTACTTGCTGCTTTAGTCAAGGCAATGATGTGGGTATAAGATCCACATCCATCTTGCTGGTACTCCAGCCAACAGGCTTGTAGTGATATGTTATACCTGGTGTAATGTACAAGATGCTCTAGGTGATATGAATGATTGGCTACGGTAGAGGCTACTGCTCTACCATTGACCAGGATGTTAATAGAAACAACAGCTTGAAGATTGGCTGGTACTGGTAGTTGCCACTCTATGAAAACAGAATCGGCCCTAGTGTCCACTATGCTGAGATTTTCCACGTTGATGAAACCTATGAATAAACATGAGTGCTGAAACATTTATGTCATGAAGCTGCAGTAAACTTTGAAGACAGAGGTAGCAGATAACTAGAAGAATTTCACTGGGCTTGAAAACAAACAAACAAGGAATTCTGATCAGCTTGTAATATCAGAAACTGAAATTCCTAAATATAATAATGTTTTATTTTCTTTAGATCCCATTTGACACTCTCCTTGAAAGAAATATGATTGGTTGCAAATGTAAATCCCAATAGGACCTCATTCAAATACCGATACATACAAGATGTATGAAGTAAATTAACATACCCAGTTAAGAACCACATAAAACCTATTCATAATTATACATCAATTCTACTCAACATGGCTTCAACAGCTGCTGAATATCTTCCAAGTAAACTTACATTCAGTCAATGTGATTGGAAGTGTGAAATATGCGAAAGACAGGAACAGTGGTATGAATTAAGGTGACTGTGACGAGGACATGGGAAAGGTGAAGTATATTAAAAGGAAGATACAGTGGTAGATGTCTGACATGGGAAAGGTGAAGGAAGATACAGTGGTAGATGTCTGACATGGGATGAATTAAGTTGAAAGAGAAATGGCAATTTGACATTGCTGACAGGGCAAGGGTGAAGTAGCGAGAGAAAGTGGCACTGGTAGGTAGCTGACAGGGGAAGGGTGAAGTAGCCAGAGAAAGGGGCACTGGTAGGTATCTGACAGGGGAAGGGTGAAGTAGCCAGAGAAAGGGGCACTGGTAGGTATCTGACAGGGGAAGGGTGAAGTAGCCAGAGAAAGGGGCACTCCAGGTAGGTATCTGACAGGGGAAGGGTGAAGTAGCCAGAGAAAGGTGCACTGGTAGGTATCTGACAGGGGAAGGGTGAAGTAGCCAGAGAAAGGTGCACTGGTAGGTATCTGACAGGGGAAGGGTGAAGTAGCCAGAGAAAGGGGCACTGGTAGGTATCTGACAGGGGAAGGGTGAAGTAACCAGAGAAGGGGCAATGGTAGGTATCTGACAGGGGAAGGGTGAAGTAGCCAGAGAAAGGGGCACTGGTAGGTATCTGACAAGGGGAGAGAAGGGGAAAGAAATATGAAATGATGGCAGTTACCCTTGACAGTTCTTCCAAATGCAGTTGTACATGGTCCCTCGCCAGCACTGGTAGATGCAGTTATAGCTACACAATAAGTAGAATTACTCTTGAGTCCTTTTATAATGTATGACTGTCGACCATCTGTAATGTTCTGTTGGAATTTTGTGACATTTGTCCCTATCAAGATAAAAATAACACATCTATATGGTATGACCAGTTGCAGCATATTTCAGTTCACATTAATCCATAGACATTTACATGTGGTGATACTTGTAGTTTAGTCAGATTAAGTCTAGTGTTTATCCTAATTGTTCTTCTCAGATATTGAATTGTGGTGGCTACTTGAAACTTTATCAGGTTGTATCAGAAATCTTTGCTGCTATTCAATGAGAATAAGTTAGCTTCCGTGTGACTGCATGACAACATACAACACTGGTTAAACCATACTATGCTAATGCTATTAGTATGTCCAAGCCACCACACTACTTGGTTATACCATACTATGCTGATGCTATTAGTATGTTCAAGCCACCACACTACTTGGTTATACCATACTATGCTAATGCTATTAGTATGTTCAAGCCACCACACTACTTGGTTATACCATACTATGCTGATGCTATTAGTATGTTCAAGCCACCACACTACTTGGTTATACCATACTATGCTATGCTATTAGTATGTTCAAGCCACCACACTACTTGGTTATACCATACTATGCTATGCTATTAGTATGTTCAAGCCACAATACTACTTGCATTCTTTGTGTGGATCTGCTTATGAACACAGTCCTACAAAAACTACAAGGAAAAGAACAGCTGTTTAGAGGCTTCAGAGCCTTAAGCAGCATTGCCATGCTGACTATATATACCAAGTCAACAAAACTGACTTATGAGATGGCATTGCAATGGCATGCTGACTATATATACCAAGTCAACATAACTGACTTAGGGAGATGGCATTGCGATGGCCTCCTCAAAATATATCAAGTCAACATAACTGACTTAGGAGATAGCATTGTGATGGCGTGCTCAATATATAAACCAAGTCCACATTACTGACTTAGGAGATGGCATTGCAATGGCCTGCTGATTATATATACCAAGTCAACATAACTGACTTAGGAGATGGCATTGCAATGGCATGCTGACTATATATACCAAATCAACATAACTGACTTAGGAGATGGCATTGCAATGGCATGTTGACTATATATACCAAGTCAACATAACTGACTTAGGAGATGGCATTAATTGTGATGGCCTGCTCAAAATATAAACCAAGTCCACATTACTGACTTAGGAGATGGCATTGCAATGGCCTGCTGACTATATATACCAAGTCAACATAACTGACTTAGGAGATGACATATTGCAATGGCCTGCTGACTATATATACCAAGTCAACATAACTGACTTAGGAGATGGCATTGCAATGGCCTGCTGGCTAAATATACCAAGTCAACATAACTGACTTAGGAGAATAAACCAAGTCCACATTACTGACTTAGGAGATGGCATTGCAATGGCCTGCTGACTATATATACCAAGTCAACATAACTGACTTAGGAGATGACATATTGCAATGGCCTGCTGACTATATATACCAAGTCAACATAACTGACTTAGGAGATGGCATTGCAATGGCCTGCTGACTATATATACCAAGTCAACATAACTGACTTATGAGATGGCATTGCAATGGCCTGCTGACTATATATGCCAAGTCAACATAACTGACTTATGAGATGGCATTGCAATGGCCTGCTCAAAATATATCAAGTCAACATAACCGACTTAGGAGATGGCATTGCAATGGCATGCTGATTATATATGCCAAGTCAACATAACTGACTTATGAGATGGCATTGCAATGGCCTGCTCAAAATATATCAAGTCAACATAACTGACTTAGGAGATGGCATTGCAATGGCATGCTGACTATGTATACCAAGTCAACATAACTGACTTAGGAGATGACATTGTGATGGCCTGCTGACTAAATATACCAAGTCAACATAATTGACTTAGGAGAATAAACCAAGTCAACATATCTGACTTAGGAGATGGCATTGCAATGGCATGCTGACTATGTATACCAAGTCAACATAACTGACTTAGGAGATGGCATTGTAATGGCCTGCTGACTAAATATACCAAGTCAACATATCTGACTTAGGAGATGGCATTGCAATGGCATGCTGACTATGTTTACCAAGTCAACATAACTGACTTAGGAGATGGCATTGCAATGGCCTGCTGACTATATATACCAAGTCAACATAACTGACTTAGGAGAATAAACCAAGTCAACATAACTGACTTAGGAGATGGCATTGCAATGGCATGCTGACTATGTATACCAAGTCAACATAACTGACTTAGGAGATGGCATTGTGATGGCCTGCTGACTAAATATACCAAGTCAACATAACTGACTTAGGGAGATGGCATTGCGATGGCCTATATACCAAGTCAACATAACTGACTTAGGAGATGACATTGTGATGGCCTGCTGACTATATATACCAAGTCAACATAACTGACTTAGGAGATGGCATATTGCGATGGCCTGCTGACTATATAAACCAAGTCAACATAACTGACTTAGAAGATGGCATTGCAATGGCCTGCTGACTATATATACCAAGTCAACATAACTGACTTATGAGATGGCATTGGCCTCCTGACTATATATACCAAGTCAACATAACTGACTTATGAGATGGCATTGCAATGGCCTGCTGACTATATATGCCAAGTCAACATAACTGACTTATGAGATGGCATTGCAATGGCCTGCTCAAAATATATCAAGTCAACATAACCGACTTAGGAGATGGCATTGCAATGGCATGCTGACTATATATGCCAAGTCAACATAACTGACTTATGAGATGGCATTGCAATGGCCTGCTCAAAATATATCAAGTCAACATAACTGACTTAGGAGATGGCATTGCAATGGCATGCTGACTATGTATACCAAGTCAACATAACTGACTTAGGAGATGACATTGTGATGGCCTGCTGACTATATATACCAAGTCAACATAACTGACTTAGGAGATGACATTGCAATGGCCTGCTGACTAAATATACCAAGTCAACATAATTGACTTAGGAGATAGCATTGTGATGGCGTGCTCAATATATAAACCAAGTCCACATTACTGACTTAGGAGATGGCATTGCAATGGCATGCTGACTATGTATACCAAGTCAACATAACTGACTTAGGAGATGACATTGCAATGGCCTGCTGACTTTATATACCAAGTCAACATATCTGACTTAGGAGATGACATATTGCAATGGCCTGCTGACTATGTTTACCAAGTCAACATAACTGACTTAGGAGATGGCATTGCAATGGCCTGCTGACTGAATATACCAAGTCAACATAACTGACTTAGGAGAATAAACCAAGTCAACATAACTGACTTAGGAGATGGCATTGCAATGGCATGCTGACTATGTATACCAAGTCAACATAACTGACTTAGGAGATGGCATTGTGATGGCCTGCTGACTATATATACCAAGTCAACATAACTGACTTAAAAGATGGCATTGCGATGGCCTATATACCAAGTCAACATAACTGACTTAGGAGATGACATTGTGATGGCCTGCTGACTATATATACCAAGTCAACATAACTGACTTAGGAGATGGCATATTGCGATGGCCTGCTGACTATATAAACCAAGTCAACATAACTGACTTATGAGATGACATTGCAATGGCCTGCTGACTTTATATACCAAGTCAACATAACTGACTTAGGAGATGACATATTGCAATGGCCTGCTGACTATATATACCAAGTCAACATAACTGACTTAGGAGATGGCATTGCAATGGCCTGCTGACTAAATATACCAAGTCAACATAACTGACTTAGGAGAATAAACCAAGTCAACATAACTGACTTAGGAGATGGCATTGCAATGGCATGCTGACTATATACCAAGTCAACATAACTGACTTAGGAGATGGCATTGCAATGACCTATATACCAAGTCAACATAACTGACTTACGAGATGGCATTGCGATGGCCTGCTGAATATACAAGGTATACCAAGTGGACACATGCATACGTAGGGCATGATATGTTTATACAATCTGCCTGTTTTTGGTACCTGTTTCGTACCGACATCCTTTGTTGGGGAGAAACATCAACCACCAGTAGAGGGTGTATGATGTTATGATTCCATTGCTCTGATTGGTTGGTACTGATCTCCAATTCACTGCAAGGTCAGTTGGGTGTCCTGGTCTGGAGATAGCCATCAAATTAGCAGGAGCAGCTGATGGGACTAGAAGGTAGGCTAAACACTTAATCTCATCAATATAATATGACAATATTGCAAAAAGTATCTTCAGAATAATTCTCCATAAGACATAAAGAACAAACAAATGTGATCATTTCTGCAAGGTATGAAAGTCAATGCTGTGTGCTAACAACTGAGCTATTACACCATACAATACCTCAATGTATGCTCACATATATGAAAAAAACGACGCTCCAAACAGAGTATGTATGTATGTATGTATTTATATTCGATCCTCCTGCAAGCAGGAACTCGCGAAGAAGCCTCATTGGCTTATCAAAGTCGCAAGCTGACCGAAGTCAGTCTCTTACATTCATATTTAACATGATTATGAATTGTTAATTGTCAACAACTCTGTAACTGGACGACATACATTAATCTGGGAGTGACTCGAACCGGGGACCTTATGATTGAAAGGCACCGGCGTTAACCACTGAGCTAACACTCCAAGAGTTGCTCTTTCCTTTCTGGTAATTATAAATAGATTTTGGTAGGGCAACCTCATGTGTTTCCCAGGAATCCAAAACTACCCATTGCAGCCTCTCAGTCAATCAATTTGTATATTATGAAACATGTTAACAGAAATCAAGAATGGATTAAGTACGTTTAATTTATTATGAACAATGCATCTTTACCAAAATCAGAATCACAAGTAGAACATCAGTTAGCTACTGTCTTTGTATCTAAATTATCAACAATGTTCTACATGTTTATGGGCGGCGATCATGGGGAGACGGGGGGGGGGGGGACATTTCCCCCCCAAATATTTGAAACAAATTGCAGCCCCTGTACATGTTTATGGATCAAGAGGCTGCAGCAATAGATCCTGAGTTTGAAATGAAGGAAATTCAAATCAAATCGAAGAAAAGATTAGATGATGTGGAACAAAAGAAACCGCCACAACACCGACAGAAAAAACCAAAGGTAGGACTTGAATTTGCTTTATGAAAAGACAAATGATCCTTACCAGCTTGTTTGGTAGTAACTGTTTGTTCAACACCTCTAGAATGTCTAGCGTGGTTCTTGACTCTCAAGATAAATGTGTACATTGTATATGGTAAGAGATCAGTAAATGTGTAATTCCTTACAACGGCTTCCAAAGTGCCAGGCCCCAGAGATGTAGTATTAATGCTGTAGTAAGAACAACGACAATACATTAAAACATGTACGGATAAATATGTATTTCATGTTTTTTCATCGTGTCTGAAGCTACATTGATAGTGACAATTTTAATGACCTTTGCCCCCAATCCTGCATGTCAACCCCTCCATTCTGCACCTGAAAACTACAATTACAATGTAAAATAAAATATGTATTTATAAGTTTTCAAACATGGTACAGACAACTTTGTATCCATTCCCCCCCCCCCCGCCCCGACCCTCCAACCGTTCTTGGTGCTTAACCGTGTCATCACAATGACTGAATGTAATTTTCAAAGTTATGGTGTTAAACATCTTCGATGCACGTTTAACCTGAATTATTGAAAATAAATGTTAACCATCACATCTTGTTTATCATGTGATACAAAGTCAATGGGTACTCTTTCTAAACCAGATATGAAAAACATTGAAAACACAAGCCTACAGAGGGCTCTCTCTTCCTTTTTCTAGAAGGCCAGACAAGAAGCAGGTTAATTTAATTGAATTCTTTTTAAGGTGAGACAGGAGTTTTGTGTTTTACCTTCCAAGAATTGTTTCATCGATCTTCCCGGTCAAGTCGTATTGTATTGCTCCAAAAGGATTCACAGGAGGACTCCATCTGAGTGACACAGTTGTTGACGTCACAGTAACTTCATCGAAGGCAGGTTCAGAAGGTGTTTCTGAAAGCAGAGTTATATATCATGTTTAATGATATAGCAGTGGGTAGATATTATATAACAAATAAACCTCTACATTAGTTAAACGTACAGCTCACTGTGGTGATGTGGGATAAGGGTGGGTCTAAGCTATATGTGCATATCCAGATGATACTGCTCACCTTGGTGATGTGGGATAAAGTTGGGTCTAAGCCACATGTGCCTAGCCAGATGACACTGCTCACCTTGGTGATGTGGGATAAGGTTGGGTTTAAGCTATATGTGCCTATCAGATGATACTGCTCACCTTGGTGCTGTGGGATAAGGGTGGGTCTAAGCTATATGTGCATATCCAGATGATACTGCTCACCTTGGTGATGTGGGATAAGGGTGGGTCTAAGCTATATGTGCATATCAGATGATACTGCTCACCCTTGGTGATGTGGGATAAGGGTGGGTCTAAGCTATATGTGCATATCAGATGACACTGCTCACCTTGGTGATGTGGGATAAGGGTGGGTCTAAGCCACATGTGCCTATCCAGATGTTACTGCTCACCTTGGTGAGGTGGGATAAGGGTGGGTCTAGGCTATATGTGCCTATCAGATGTTACTGCTCACCTTGGTGATGTGGGATAAGGGTGGGTCTAAGCCACATGTGCCTATCCAGATGATACTGCTCACCTTGGTGATGTGGGATAAGGGTGGGTCTAGGCTATATGTGCATATTCGGATGTTACTGCTCACCTTGGTGATGTGGGATAAGGGTGGGTCTAAGCCACATGTGCCTATCCAGATGATACTGCTCACCTTGGTGATGTTAGATAAGGGTGGGTCTAAGCCACATGTGCCTATCCAGATGTTACTGCTCACCCTGGTGATGTGGGATAAGGTTGGGTCTATGCTATATGTGCCTTTCCAGATGATACAGCTCACCTTGGTGATGTGGGATAAGGGTGGATCTAAGCCATATGTGCCTATCCAGATGTTACTGCTCACCTTGGTGATGTGGGATAAGGTTGGGTCTAAGCTATATGTGCCTATCAGATGATACTGCTCACCTTGGTTGTGGGATAAAGTTGTGTCTAAGCCAAATGTGCCTATATAGTGATGATACAGCCCACCTTGGTGATGTGGGATAAGGGTGGGTCTAGGGTATAGAAGAGTATATCAATCCAAAAGATTTAGCTCACTTTGGTTCTCCTCAATAATCAGGATTTGCTTAGGCCCTTCTCCGGCTCCATTGGAGGCTGTAATGTTGACTGAATACCGACATTCAAAAGCTAAACCTACAGGAAAAAGCATAACTCAATCAGAGAAGATTATAGTAGACATCCTGTCCAAAAGCACAGATACATGTCATTCATATAGAAAGCTTTTATGATTAATTAATGAGTTGAACCGTCTGTATATAGATACCTTGTTTCTGTGCACTACTATTAGTTGATGCATCATTAATAGTAAATACCCTCTTTCTATGCACTATTATTAGTTGATGCATCATTAATAGTGAATTAAACTCTTTCTATGCACTATTATTAGTTGATGCATCATTAATAGTTAAATACCCTCTTTCTATGCACTATTATTAGTTGATGCATCATTAATAGTAAATACCCTCTTTGAATGCACTATTATTAGTTGATGCATCATTAATAGTTAAATACCCTCTTTCTATGCACTATTATTAGTTGATGCATCATTAATAGTTAAATACCCTCTTTCTATGCACTATTATTAGTTGATGCATCATTAATAGTAAATGCCCTCTTTGAATGCACTATTATTAGTTGATGCATCATTAATAGTTAAATACCCTCTTTCTATGCACTATTATTAGTTGATGCATCATTAATAGTTAAATACCCTCTTTC
>JAIPMN010002532.1:0-10115 GCA_020650975.1 Apostichopus californicus
TTCCCCCCCCCCCCCCCAAAAAAAGAAGTTTTTCCCGAAACTGTGACTATTTAGGAAGATACTTATGTTTGACTGCTTGGTGTACTGTAGGCGTTTCATTTAATTGTTGATTTTTACGCTGGCAGTTCGACTTTCATAGACATTTCGAGGAAGAAATTGAAAATATGGAAACGACAAATTGATCATTTGATTGCCTGCATGGCACTCATTTAACTGTTTGTCTGCGGTATTTTTTAAAAGTTTAAGCTACCTAACGGGAGGGAAATGGGTTTAACCACAAAGTGTGTGGAAGAAATATATTTACTCCCCTCCCACAATAACCACTCGCCTCTCCCAAGGTGTACAGTTTAATGCACTAAGCTGTTGTTCACTTTCTATCCGCGATATGATATTGTCTAGTGTCGGAAGTGCCAACAGCCCAGCCCAACACCATAATTAATACTATATTTGATGTGAAAACACCAAACATAGAAACCAGTTATGAACGGACGAACAAACAGTCATCGTAAAAAGGAAATCAGTTTACGATTTGAGTACATGTAGGGTTACCAAGATAAGAAAGATTCTACAATACAGTGGCATGTGAATTTCTTATAGTTGCTATGACTTACGCTGTACAGGCTTTCCTCTACATGGGAAAGGGTTGCTGGTTTCCTCAGCTAAAATGGATTTTATAATTTGAGCGAAAGTAGCAGCAAGATAGCAATATGACTTTAACCTCCAAAATTATCAAGAAATACTAGAATACATTCTTATGTGCATATGGTAGGGTTGCTTTACCTGTGGTAGTTTGTCGTAGTAACCGTCAATGCTGAACGCAGTATCTTTAATGAACATGAAGTCCTTCCCCTCGGCCACTGGTTTCTCAAGTTGTTCCTTTACCCAGTCGTGGCTGTGAAGTGTAAAATGGATATGGCCTATATTTACACCTATATGGTCGATAAAAGTATATAGAAGAAACATAGCATGACCGATCATGTTTCAACGAGGTTATAAACTACCATTATGCATAATTCTTTACCACTAGACACTCGTCTATATGTGTGTTTTTAATGCTTAAACTTAGTGAAACTGACCGTTTGCAAATACGTCATTTTATTACCATGGAGTTGCTACGTTTTTTTTAACCTATTCACTTGTATCTAATCCATTTTGTCACGTTTATTTACATTAACGATATGACGTAACAACATCAATAATGTATTTATCAATCGTTGTTTATTCTGGAGAGTTCTGATCCAGTCTTTACATATTTGACTCTCAGTTAACGAGACCTGTCATTATAACGCCGTTTGGTATAGGGGAGCTGTTTGCTTATCCGAGATAACCAATGGAGTAAATAATAATCATAATCATAATCATAAAAAATAAAACTAAATTATGATAATAATTTGATCATGATCATTATAATTATAATTATTGTTATATTTATTATAATTGTTATTATTGTTGTTTTTGTTGTTATTATTAATGTTGTTATTATAATTATAATTACAACATTAATAATAATAATAATAATAATAATAATAATAATAATAATAATAATAATAATAATAATAATAATAATAATAATAATAATAATAATAATAATAATAATAATAACAATAATCAGCATTTACGACGCTTAAGCGACCACAAATGTGGATTACAACTTACATTTCGGGTTGCTTCCATTTCAACATTTTAACTCAAATTTGGAATATTTTCAACATAGAAAGTCATTTCTATCATTTCTTCTATACCATTTCTTCAAGTAACAATGCACTTCCTGCTATGTAGTTAACGAACCCAACTAAACTAAACTGATAAAATGTTAATGTTTTCCAATATTTATTTTCAAAGAGGGATCTCGTGACAATGGCGTTCAACAATTATTGCAATAGTTGTTATTAACGTTTATTTATACATGTCTATGGCGGCCGCTTCCTTCACCTCTACGTATGTTTCTTTGTGTCCATGCACACACAAACCATCATTACCAATACCTATCCAGTCATGTATGAATAATCAATACACGTATTGATTACTCTCGGTGAACTTTACATTTGCTCTCCAATATCCATCCTTTCTGGATATGATTGTGCCTGATAGAAAAATAAATAAAGTATCCGGAAGGGGAATTACCATGGAAACTCTTAGAATGTTCCCTAGTCTCATAACCCTTTCGATGGATGTTTTATATTGTGTAAATGATCAACGTTAGAGCTGTGAGCATGACAGGGTCGTTATTTGAAATTACTGCAAACGATTGTCATGCATATAGGCCGCTAAGCACCTTTCTGAGGTTGGTTATAAGTTTCAACAAATCCATCAGTTATTACCCAAACTAAGATGGCGATCATGAATCTAAGAAACCCCCCTGTAAGATTTGTCTTCAAATGAATGTTATCTATTGGGTGAACAGGGGCGTAAACTAAAAAATGTCACACCCACTCCCATTAGACCCCTCCCCCATTTCAGTCACCACTTCCAGATCCGTCGGCAAATCAAATTTGACTTAAAATATGCACCAGATTGCATCTAAGGACGTTTCAAAACTAAAAATGTTCACACCCCCTCCCATTAGACCCCTCCCCCATTTCAGTCACCACTTCCAGATCCGTCGGCAAATCAAATTTGACTTAAAATATGCACCAGATTGCATCTAAGGACCTTTCAAAACTAAAAATTTCCAAAGGGGAGGGGGACACCCCCTCCCTTTAGACCCCTCCCCCATTTCAGTCACCACTTCCAGATTCGTCGGCAAATCAAATTCTCCACACCCCCCCCCCAACAAAAAAACCTTCGCTACGCCCCTGTGGGTGAATAATGCTTCTACTCCAATACAAACATCCGGCGAAGTCTGCAGTCTCTCTCTCTCTTTTCACTGTAGTATCAAATTGAAATTTTCAAATATTTTGAATTGCTTCTTCATTTCGTGATACAATAGATAACCGATCAATGATTTACACTGATGTACAATGAAGCTGATGGACTTAACGTGTCCGATAGTAGCCAAATGTTAATCAATCTCAAGTTACTCAAAACGGTAATTGTATATGCGTAGACCTCACTAAAACAAATGACAATTCCACCATTGGACAGTTATTACACTATATAATTGTCCATCAAAACATATAGGGAGCAGGACTGTGCGCTCCGCGCTTTTTATAATATGAAGTATATAGATGCATAGACTTCTTGCAAAAATGATATACTTACTTGAATTTAGTTACAGGTGACAAGTTTCCTCCCTCGTATAAATGGCCGCCGGCATCAACCAACTTCTGTGCATTCATAAATTGGCCGACGAACGCTCTCATGCCAGGAAATAGAGCAAAGGTTGCCGGATCATTGAAGAGAAGATTGAAGTAACATGAAGTATACGGCTCGTGCCACGTCTGAGCGTTATCCATACATCCAACACATTTCTCAAAAGATGTAGACAAGCTTCGAGGGTTTATCCACATGAATATTTTGTTTTCTTTAGAGGACGGCTTGTTGTTCACACCGTTTGCAGACATTTTTGAAAGATCTTTTCGAGTCTAAGTGGCACTGCCAAATATCAGAGATCACTGCCCTTCACAAAGTTGCTGTCCAAGTTTAAATCACTCGCTGTATCACCTCACGAAATCTTAAATAGTTTGTGTTTAAAATTACATTAGTAATGGTGACTTCAAAAGTAAGAGTGAGGTAAGTTTGAAATCTGCGGTACATTATATAGTGCTATGCACCCATGGAGACGTAACCCCGTGAGACTGTAACCTTTAGTCTGCTCACTGCATAGTCCCTGAAGTCAAACTACGTCACCTATGACCGTTATTAAAAAAAAATGGTTCAGCAATACATTATTTTCTAAGATGCAGACGTAAATACATATCTATTTATGAAGGTCATAAACTATTCGATAAGCCGCTAGATCATAATCTTGAGCTCGACAGACAGAGCTTGTGCACGATCATTTATTATACTCGGAATTATTTTAAGTAGTTATTTCAGTTATATGTAAATAAAGATAAGCAGCTGGGTCAGAATATGCTGATTGTTGTCAGTTTCAATAAACGTAAGTAGGCTACAGCTACAGTGTTTATCATCTTATCTAATCAATACAGCTGCCCTTTACATCATACGAGATCACCATAAAACCCAATTTACGTTTATCTATACACACATATGTGTACTTATATAGGGATGAAAGTCTGATTCCCTTAAAGTATACCTCAGACCTCACACCGGACGCTTGCAACCAATGTAAGTCAACTTGTACTCATGCACAAATTACCTTAGTAATTGATTCAATGCTCCATTGTATTAGAAATTCTAATTAGCAAGTACGGTACTTTTATTTCTAATATCAGCATAATAATAATTATAATAATAATAATCAGCATTTATTTTTACGACGCTTAAGCGACTACAAATGTGGGAGACACCCGCAAGGGTTTATGGATTACAACTTACACGTCGGGTGGCTTCCAATTCAACATTTTAACACAAATTTGGAATCTTTTCAATTTAGAAAGTCATTTCAGATGGGAAATCCGTAGATTGCTCTCGGATGAAAGCCCACCCGGCCGGGAATCGAACCCCGAACCTCCGGATTGCTCAGCCTTATTGCTTCAAATGACACCGCCTTTATCCACTCGGCCACAGCACCGGTATCATTGTTATTGTCGACACGATTTCCCTCGAACACGAAAGTATCAGTAACCATGATATCACAGTAGATCAGCACTTTTCAAAAACAGCACAAGAAAGTATCAGTAACCACGATATCACAGTAGATCAGCACATTTCAAACACAGCACAAGAAAGTATCAGTAACCACGATATCACAGTAGATCAGCACTTTTCAAAAACAGCACAAGAAAGTTTCAGTTACCACGATATCCGAGTAGATCAGCACTTTTTAAAACAGCACAAGAAAGTATCAGTAACCACGATATCACAATAGATCAGCACTTCAAACACAGCACAAGAAAGTATCAGTGACCACGATATCACAGTAGATCAGCACTTCAAAAACAGCACAAGAAAGTATCAGTAACCACGATATCACAGTAGATCAGCACTTCAAAAACAGCACAAGAAAGTATCAGTGACCACGGTATCACAGTAGATCAGCACTTCAAAAACAGCACAAGAAAGTATCAGTGACCACGATATCACAGTAGATCAGCACTTCAAAAACAGCACAAGAAAGTATCAGTGACCACGATATCACAGTAGATCAGCACTTCAAAAACAGCACAAGAAAGTATCAGTAACCACGATATCGCAGTAGATCAGCACTTCAAAAACAGCACAAGAAAGTATCAGTGACCACGGTATCACAGTAGATCAGCACTTCAAAAACAGCACAAGAAAGTATCAGTGACCACGATATCACAGTAGATCAGCACTTCAAAAACAGCACAAGAAAGTATCAGTAACCACGATATCACAGTAGATCAGCACTTTTTAAAACAGCACAAGAAAGTATCAGTAACCACGATATCACAATAGATCAGCACTTCAAAAACAGCACAAGAAAGTATCAGTGACCACGATATCNACCACGATATCACAGTAGATCAGCACTTCAAAAACAGCACAAGAAAGTATCAGTAACCACGATATCACAGTAGATCAGCACTTCAAAAACAGCACAAGAAAGTATCAGTGACCACGGTATCACAGTAGATCAGCACTTTTCAAAAACAGCACAAGAAAGTAACAGTAACCACGATATCACAGTAGATCAGCACTTTTCAAAACAACACATGAAAGTATCAGTAACCACGATATCACTGGAGATCAGCACTTCAAAAACAGCACAAGAAAGTATCAGTAACCACGATATCACAGTAGATCAGCACTTTTCAAAACAACACATGAAAGTATCAGTTACCACGATATCACAGTAGATCAGCACTTCAAAAACAGCACAAGAAAGTATCAGTAACCACGATATCACAGTAGATCAGCACTTTTCAAAACAACACATGAAAGTATCAGTAACCACGATATCACAGTAGATCAGCACTTTTCAAAAACAGCCCAAGAAAGTATCAGTAACCACGATATCCCAGTAGATCAGCACTTTAAAAACAGCCCAAGAAAGTATCAGTAACCACGATATCACAGTAGATCAGCACTTCAAAAACAGCACAAGAAAGTATCAGTAACCACGATATCACAGTAGATCAGCACTTCAAAAACAGCACAAGAAAGTATCAGTAACCACGATATCACAGTAGATCAGCACTTCAAAAACAACACAAGAAAACATGGAAGTTCAAAAAGTTAAGATTTTTTTTTTTTCTATCTGTACTAATTTTTTTACATTTTACATATTAGTTGATTGGTTCATGTCATCTAATTTCTGCAATTCCCTGATGTTGTAAATATTTATTTTTTTCTGTAATCCTGTGTGTTAATGTGAAACTCAGACAACACGGTGTGATGTGGCTTGGTGAAGGTACGTGAGTATATATATGTATAATTGAAAATATAGGAAGCACTTCATGAAAGAAGAGCATCTCTTTCTCTGTTAGTGCGTATACACAATTATGGTGTGTAAGGGCTTGTTTGCCGGAACGTAACAACTTTGACCTGGTTCATTTATACAACTAGTTTAACATTCAGTATTTTATTTTCCTGTTCTGCTTTCTGAAGCAGTACGGCGTCCTAATTAAATACCGGTATCTGTATTGATTAACACCATGCTGCTGCATGGTCATTGTATCATCATTTATTGTAATTATTAACAAATCCCAGTAACACAGGGGCGTAGGAACCGGTGGGGCTGGGGGCGCCAGCCCCCCCCCCCTCCCAGTGAAAAATATGGTGGGGCGGAAGTATCATTCCGCCCCCCGCTCCGCAAGTCAGAAAACCCCTTTTTCATTTCCAAATGAGAACAAAATCTCATTTGGAGCACCAAATTGCATCTAAGGCCAGGTGAAAATGCAAAATTATTTACAAAATGGAGTGGGTGTTGAAGTGTGCTATATTGCACCAAATTGCATCTGAGGCCACCTGGAAATGCAAAAAAAATCCCAAAAAAGACCCCTCCCCCAGGCCGGCCATCAGTCTTCAGCCCCCCCCCCACTCAAAAGTACTTTCCTACGCCACTGCAGTAACAATTACCTGCAATATGCAGACCTCATATTCTACTGTGAAGGTTACAAACATCACATGCCAGTCACATACCTACAGTATGAAAACCTCATATTAAAGCTGATATTTCCCTTTTGGGCGCCGAAATGTTCGACCGTCTCGTCATTAAGACATCAAACTATTACACACTTCGTCAACTGCCGTTCTACCTCCCTTGTTATACCAGGTTCAATAAGTACAGGCGCGTAGCCAGCCTTCGAAGTGTGAGGGGACAATGCTTTGGGGCCCCCCTCCACCTCCCAAGTTCAGGAATCAGGGAAGTTAAATTTAATCAACGCTTGTATGGATTATAACACTTCGTGACACCGTATATGGGCTGGGGGGGGGGGGGTGGGGCTCATTTCCCTTTTCTCTAAGTGCATGGCTACGGTCCTGTATATACTAAGGTTATCAAATACCTACAATTACATGATATCTCAAGAAGGGAAGCTTGGACCAATCTCGCGTGCAAGAGTACCACATGGAGTAGAAGAAGCCTATTGTTTTTTTGTGGAGGGCGAAGGTCATTTGGAGTCACCAGAGGTCAAACTGTGGAACTTCGTTTTATATTCTACCGTATCTCCCACCGACTAGCCTATTAGATAACATGTGCGTACGCCTCATAAGAATATGAGAGGCTGTTAGCAATTGGAAATGAGCTTAAGGGCATCTTTAGATTCGAATCAGAAGGCGACCATCTCCATTGACTTAAGTGTTGCTAACTGCATACGTCGCTGCATGGGCTACATGCCTGTGTAATAATATGTTTGTACATAACGTTGCTATTGGAATGGACGATATCATTGGGAAACATCATCAGGGTTTGGATGTATAAATGACCAGGCACGTGCCGTTTACGAAAATTAACTGTCACCTTGTTAAATGTTTTAGAGGCAAATTCTTGAGGACCAGGGGGTAAGAATTGTCCGGCTTGTAGGTGTACCACATTGAGTAGAAGAACTGAAGAAGCCTGTTGTCTTTGGTATAGATCAATCTGTTTGCGGAATACAAGAAAAGCTAGTTTCCATCTTGGTCATCCGCTACCAATGTGAATACTGTTTGTCATACCTTAAGGCTTTTTGCTGTACTACTTAGACAGAAGTGTGTTGTTCATCCTGGCTATACACTACCGCCTACTGTATCACATTCAAATAAGAATATTCATGTAGCATCATCGAAACACTGCAGTTGTGCTCTCTGGTTATTATGACACACGATCGGCACATAAATCATGAATTATATAACTATAGTACATTACCATACCTACATAGCCAATACTTAACGTGCGCTAAATATAAGTTAACACATACCAACTGAGATCGAAGTCTTTCCAGCATTAATCTTACATGATATTCGATTCCATTTTGATCATTAACTTTGATTCGTGAAGACATATCGAGATAAGCGATCAAACCCATCAAATTATGTTGATTGCCAAACATTGCCATGGAATCTATGATTCACTGTAGGTAGGCTATGTGCGTAGCCTAATGAAGGTGGCGATCAGGGTTGTTGTAGTACAGTTACGAAGGTGAAACTATTATAACAATCTGCTTTAACAAATCAGTGTATCTGAGAATATGAACTCTCTTGTAAAAAAGGAAACGTCATAACAATACACACAGTATTTCAGCGATGTTATGTTGAACAAGTATAAAGCACAACATAGGTAATCTGTGAAATATGCACTTACAGCTCAACTATACGGTATGATTTCCATCTTTTATGCCTTATCGTGGATTGACTTGCAAGGGCGATTTCTTCATTTCTGATGTAATGTGCGGGTGATTAATAATATATAAGACCAACCCAACCCGCCCCCCCTCCCACTCCGAAATGAGTTCATTGCCCAGCTTCCGCCCACCATATGTGCGTTGACATGCGAGATAACGTGACAGGTCGCCTATCATCGTTTGACTCGAACCTAAGCTATTGCTTCAGAGGTGCATGTTTGTTCTGATGAGTGCATTGGTTGAGATTTATTCTTCCAAAGTCTCTTTTGGATGACGATATGTACATGATAAAATCATACCATGCGATATGATAAGAATAATTAAAAGAGATAAGTTAATGTGATACCTACTTATGATTGACACATCAATCATGTTATCAATATATATAGTAGTTCAGACAATGGTTTGCCAAGGGTGCGTATAAATGACGTCTTTCTTAACTTTCTCTCGGGAGGGCAGCAGGATGATGTATAGACGTGAATGGTTGTTATTCTGATGATTCTATGAGACGGTAATCGTAGACGAGTCTCCTCAAATCATACAAATCAAATCTACACAAAGGTCAATGTTACAAGTGAAGATGTTTATCACGTCAATCATTTGAGATAGGAATGATGAAGCAGAGACAAAGATAACATTTAAGTATTACAAAATATAGATAGTCGAAACAAGTATGTGAAAATAGTGGGCGTCAAAAGTCTATTTGAAAGGTTATCTCGATATGACTGCTGTCACAGAGCAGTATTCTGTGGTTTGGTACTGCATACAGTGGTGTACCTAGAATGGTTGGCTCCCGGGGATCCTTCCCTTGTCACTCCGTGCAGGGGATGCCGTCCTGGGGGAGGGGTCTAAGGGGAGGGGGTAACCCCCTCCACCATTGTGAAAATTTGTTTTATGTAAGGTGGCTTAGATGCAAATGTTGCTTTAGCTCAGCTTTGAACTGATTATATGTTTAGGAATTCTCGTTCTTTAGTGAATGTTTCTTAAGTTTTCCTATTGTTTGTATTTTTGGTAATTTTTGTATATCTGTAAATGTCTTGTACAATGAAATTGTCAATAAACTGAAAGAGAAGTGCGATTGCTTAACAACGTATAAGCACAGCTGGCCATTATTTATATCATGTTTGGTAGCACAACTGATTACCTTTCCAAACTGAGCTTTGACTCATTTTATGTTATATAAAACTGTAGTGAAAACGTTTTACGTGGTCTAGAATGTTATCTCTTTAATTTCATTATGCTCTTTATGTTTGTCTATTTTGACGT
>JAIPMN010002533.1:0-19886 GCA_020650975.1 Apostichopus californicus
CAACTGAGTGGAACGGCCACCCCTACCTCGTGAAGTCCTTGTTGTGAACACGAATGGTACTATAAACGATGTCTATTTGTGTGTGACGTCAGCGACCTCAAATCTACCGCTACGAGCAATGATACGGCTGGTTAGATGATTATGCAATGGGTGACTGTGATCTTTCCACATGGACAGCAGCTTGTCTCGTACACAATTCTCGTAGACCCAGGCCACTGACGGCCGACTTTTCCTAATAATTTTACCAGCACGTTTACTAACAACATTCAGAACCTTTATGCTGGTTCTTCCCTCATTACTTTCCCAGCAAGTAATACAATAAGTCCAAACACTACAGATATAAGTATGTACAAGTGTATGTATGTATTTTAGATCCTCCTGCAAGCAGGAACTCGCAAAGGAGCCTCATTAGTCATTGGCTTATCAAAGCCGCAAGCTGACCGAAGTCAGTCTCTTACAGTCATATTTAACGTCCATGATTATGAATTGTTAATTGTCAACAACTAACTCTGTTACTGGACGACATACATTAATCTGGGAGTGACTCGAACCGGGGACCTTATGATTGAAAGGCCCAAGGCGTTAACCACTGAGCTAACACTCCTAAATGATAATGGGGTTATAGAAGTTGGCGAGAATATCAGGATTTATATTAAAAGAAATCAGATTACGTAAGCAGTATAATCTTGGTTTTAGCCGTTTTCAACATAATATATGTGTTCTCCCCAATTTAATTTATCATCAATTATAACCCCTAAATATTTGTAACTACTAACCCTTTCAACATTACTACCTTTAATTATCACATCGTTTGCTAATACCTTATGTCTAGATCTAAAATCAATTACCATCTCTTTGGTTTTAGTGACATGTAATTCCAAATAGTTTCCATCACAATAATCTACGAATCTGTTCAAGGTACATGTTATGGTTGCCATCAGAAACCAAACCAATAAGGGCAATAAGTTCCTGGTACCTTCCTTTGTATGTTGCCGCAATAGTCAATAGATAATCCTCATTTTGGTGTGCACGGTGCATGGATCGGAACCACTAAACGTTTTCTCATCTTTTCCTGTTTTAGCTGTCACTAATTTCCTTTTCTTTGTTTACATTATCATTTGGATATATGCAATTGATCTTGTTTTCATTGTGAGCAGCTATTTTAGCGACATTATTTCTGTATCTGTAGACCTTTTGGGGCAATTTCTTAACACCATATTAGGTTTGTTAGTAGGTCTGAGACCTCACATGAAGGTCTTTTGTCATCTCATGAACTTGAAGCCAAGCATGGTTCAAAGTTCAAACTGGTAAAGATATTAACTTTCCTGGTAACTATTTTAGGTTGACGAAAACCTTACCATGAATAAACTTGGCAAAACATTACATTAGGAGGATATCATGGTAACCAAATAGCTATTTCATGCTACGATCATTATTGCTCAGTGCATGTGGTACCGTGCCCTTAGCACACATCAGTGAAAGATTTCAGTACATGAGATATGCTAATTCTTGATGAATAATAAGATGAATAATAATGAGATGAATAATAAGATGAATAATAAGATGAATAAGATGAATAATAAGGTCATATCACATGACCTTATCACTGAGACAACTGAGACAAAGAAAGGACAAACACAAACAATCACTTTGTAACATCAATGCTTTTAATGCTAAAAATATTTCCACAATAATATTGATACATAGCCTCCTTGTTAGAAGAATCCTTGCTGAAATAAATATTGGCTCTTGCCGACACTACAGCCAATCCCATCACCATCATGATTTGTGCCAAGGACCATACAGCATAATAAGTGGAATATTCCATACTGACCATAGTTATTTACATAAAAGAAGAATTTAATTTCAACAGTTCAGTTTGAGTGGAAGAAGATGTCCGACTTGAAGATTTCTGGCTTATCATTCTCAGCCACAAGCCAACGTTCCATTGGTTAAACTGCCAATCAACTCACACCCCATAGGAGCAATACAGTGAGTGCTCAGCTGAGTTTATTACACTCACTCAAACCAGTGTATTAATGAATCTACTATGTATAACCTATCTCCAGGAAGTGTTGTAACTCTCACACAGAGCTGAGTTACAACCTGTAACAATTGTCTGAGTCGTACTAGCATACTTCCAATGATTTTACACCCATTGTCATCTAAGGTGAACGGTTGCTTATATTCTCCGGCGACCTTTCAAATAACTATATATATACCTCTTAAATTGGAATAGAACCCTGCACCGTGTTCAAAGTATTCCTAATACTTTATATACAATGCATTGTCAAATAACCTCAGCCCACTAAGTCGTCTGTCTTACTAAGCATGGAACTACATATCACTTTTACTTACAGTAATATCACTAAAAACGTTAATGGCAACAACAACAAAAAAACAAATAAAGGAGAAGAAGAAAAAGAAGAAGAGGAATAAAAACCAAACATTACAGCTAATTACAAAGAATCCTTCTATAAACATTTTGACAAACAGTCATCATTTTGCAGATTTGCTAGACTCGATATATACTCATATTAATGATAAAAATACAGAAAAAAATACTATACACGCAACATCCAATGTTGCTAAAGGAAAGGAACCAACTTTTCAGTCTTCAATACTTAACTGTTTTTATAAATATATTAAAACTTCATTTTGGCATAGAAACACAACTGCTCATCTCACCCGTCTGAGACCACTCAGAATGCTGTGGTAACCAAGCTAAAAACTTGTTCACCAAAGCCTTCCATTAAGTTAACATATATATATACTGATGTATCAGTAAAACCTATGCGCAGGTTATTCTGTGTGTGATAACTACCCATGATACTCTTGTAGCAACGAGGGAACAATAAATGATATTAGGTGAACTAGTTCTAACTTCTGATGGGAATATTTTATACACAGAGTAGTGTTTACTACCAACAGATCATTTTTAACTAAATCAATTCTCTCCTGAAATTGTTCACTTCATGTTTTCAGTTTTTAACTTTTGCTTACAAATCTGTTCTCATTATAAAGCAGTAACCCATTTAGCTTGTACTTCTCTCAGGACTTTTCTATTCTACTTCTTACTGAATATAAACCACAGCGCTACTCTGCAAACATCTTCACGTTGTAAAAGGCGCCCATTTTCTAGAGCATTTGTCAAATGAAACACAACCAAGAACCAAAGGTCTACTTCTTCTCAATAGAAGTGGTGGGATGAGTTTTCTCTTCCGAAAAAGAAGAAAAACTAGTCAACATTTCTTTTTTATTAATACTATATACATCATCATTGGCTGGGAGTTCTTTACCATTCAGTGTGTAAGAATATCCCCTACTTCACCCCTGCCCCCCAAAGAAGAAAGGTAAACAGTAAAAATAAACAGCGAATTCTGTTGAATTCTGCTTAAAATAAACAGCTATAAGCCTGCAAATTACACTTAAATGAAGATCAAATAACTATTGCAGTC
This sequence comes from Apostichopus californicus, assembly GCA_020650975.1. Classification (NCBI taxonomy): domain Eukaryota; kingdom Metazoa; phylum Echinodermata; class Holothuroidea; order Aspidochirotida; family Stichopodidae; genus Apostichopus; species Apostichopus californicus. The sequence continues at coordinate 3,459 of JAIPMN010002533.1, forward strand.
AGCAGAGTGCATGAATAGATATAGGAATACTCTAACTGACTCCACTGCCAAGTATTATGTGCAGACACCTGATTTTACATATCTACTTTATAATAGAGTTGACAGATCAAATGATGAGGATGGCACCTGGTCTCCACCATATCATTATGGCTGTAACAGTAACATAGTAAACAGATCAAATGATACTATGAGGATGGCACCTGGTCTCTACCATATCATTATGGCTGTAACAGTAACATAGTAAACAGATCAAATGATACTATGAGGATGGCACCTGGTCTCTACCATATCATTATGGCTGTAACAGTAACAGAGTTGACAGATCAAATGCTACTATGAGGATGGCACCTGGTCTCTACCATATCATTATGGTTGTAACAGTAACAGAGTTGACAGATCAAATGCTACTATGAGGATGGCACCTGGTCTCCACCATATCATTATGGCTGTAACAGTAACAGAGTTGACAGATCAAATGCTACTATGAGGATGGCACCTGGTCTCTACCATATCATTACGGCTGTGACAGTAACAGAGTTCACAGATCTGTCCATACTATGAGCAACACATATAAGATACAAAAATAGCTTTTAGCTCTTTCTTTTCAAAGAATCCATTTAAAACATTGAATTGGCTTGACCAGAAGCAGCCCTTCTTACTTATTATTTTTTGAACATTCACCATGACTATCAGAAAATAAATACAGACTTCCCACAAGGAAAAAGAAAATATATATATATATATATAAAGAAATATGTAGGTTATTTGACACTACAAGGACCCACATTCACAGTCCTTTGTGAGTTCTACGGTAGTTGAGTAAGTGTTGCCATTTTGACATTCCATTTTAACTCTACGAAATCGAGTTCGACTAGGTTCACAATGACCACTGCCACAATTTCCAGAGCAGTCTACAGCAGCGACTTCTTGAATACTTCTACAGCCATCTTCCAAGTGATAATATTTTCTTTTAATGCCTTCACATGTTGTTCCTGAAATAAAAGGAAACATGCCAGTTATTAGCTTCTTTTTGATACTTCAACACGAGGGGAAAATGACTTGTAGAGAGAGATTTAAACGAGTATCTTCACAGTTTACACCTCCTCTGCTTTTCCACTTCTCTCAAATTACTGCACCCTACATCTGCTGATATTTACTTAAACACATTCAAGCAATGTTTTCCTCTAGCATAAGAATTTGAATAAGAATGTAAACAGTGACTTCTGTTGACCTCAAATGACCTTTGACCTCACAATTAAATAAGGATTGGTGTATGCACCAAGGGGAATCTACATACCAAGTATGAACTGCTACCATGCTGCACTGTTTGAGGTATCATGTTTACAAGGTTTCACACTTCAACCTCTGTTGACCTAAAATGACCTTTGACCTCTACCAATTTCACTAGGGTTCTTTTACTCACCCAGCAGCAGCTACATACCAAGTGTGAAGTTTGCCCAAGATGCATTTTTTGACTTATCTTACATACAAGGTTTTCTGATTTTGAGCTATTTTGACCTCAAATGACCTTCGAATTCCACCAATTTCAATATCTTGCTTACACTCACTAATTAGGATCAAAATACCAATGAACTTCAAGCAAGATGTATCTTTTGAGTTACCATATTTACGAGGTTTTCACACTTTGACATTTACCGATACAGTTATTGTACTCAGCAAGCAGGATCTACATACCAAGTATGAAGTTCAACAAAATATAGTTTTTGACTTTACCGTGTTTACAAGCAGGTGTTACATACACATGCTATCACCATCTCATATTCCTTTTGCCTCTGGCAAGTAATCAAAAACATCTTGCCATTTTCTAGACAGTTCTCATTTACCCAACATGTAGAATTGTATTAGAGTGATAACTATTTGGTTTAAAGAGAGTTAATTGTTTGAGATGCCCCGTAATGATGGCTTTAAGAGATTCATCGTATGACGTATACACAGCTGGTCATTAGAAACATCGCAGAGACTTAACTTCAATATCAGCTACATTTTGTTTCAAAATTATAAACAGTCTTTTGCTGAACTAGGTGTTGGAAACAAGGAGACACCATTACACCAGCTCCTCATAAAACACTGCATATATCAGGCGGAGGACAAGGCCTCAAATAACATGTTAAAACATACCCCAAAAAAGGTTAAAAGCCAAATAGTGTTGAATTGTATCTAACAGCTTATTAAAGAATGGGAGGTCTGATATGTAAATGAAAATTTGTTGTACTCACCAAATCTACTCTGAATTCACATGAAACAATCAGCATTTATTAAATCTAAAAGCAATTAATAAAACAATTGACAATCAAAGACAATGAAGACAGAAGAAGAGCCATGCATGCAATCCATCCAGTTAGCTGAGGGAACAGGGCAAATCTTTATCCTTCACATTCACCTCTGCAATCTCTAAGCTATTTCACGGTAGACAGAGTGCAGTGGTTGCATAGAGACAAGTAAGTGAAGAGCTATCTATATATTTAGGTGTAAAGCAACACTATTCCAGAGGTGATGCATAGCGTAATCTTATCAAAATATTGTTTCTTCCGACAATGAGTTACATTAACAATTAAGTAAGAAACAATACTCTAGACTGCAACTTAGGAAGATCAAGGTGATTCTATCAAATTGGTATTTGCTTTTCACAAAATATATGAAATTGGTATCTAATAATGTTGGTAAGAACAGTTAATTATACATCAAACTAAGACAGGTTTACCATCATATCAAATCATTACGAAAACATTTTTGGATATTGACAGATATTTGCAACCATTTAATTGAAACTGGTCATTCGATACAAGTGGTAAGGAAATCTACAAATTTTGACAAAAGCAATGTACGAAGCCTACTAGAACGGACCCAGAATCTTGTGTTTTCTCTATGCGCAATACTGGTATTAGGCCTTTGTAGGCATTTGCTGTTCCTGTCAAACAGCTATTTTTTCTATTCTATGGTGTTGTTACCTCTGGAATAACTATCAGAGCTCATTCTGAAACATTCTAACTACAAATTCTACTGCTGACACATTTAGAAAACAGCATTTTAATAAAGACCACGCCAAGAGCAAAAGCTTGCTACTGCTAGTATTAAAGGCAACATTCCAAGATCTCAATGTAGTCTAAGTAGAAGCTAAAGCAGAGGTTGAAGAGGTCAGACTAGACAGAAGACAGGTAAAGAGGGAGGGAGGGAGGGATGGAGGGAGGAGGAACATGCAGCAGTAGCAGCCAGTCGTAGGAGACTTGCATGCGTAGCTCACCCTCTGTCGCCATTGGTAGAGACTTCTAAATTTGTCTTACGTTGTTCACACCGTTCTCCCATCCAACCGTCTGGACAGTCACAGGAATAGGTGAAGTCATTGACGTGCCGGCATGTGCCCCTCTGGCAGTCGTGGTCGATGCAAGGATTTGGCACCTCCAGCACGGCGCATCCCTCCATCACTCCATGCCTGGACACGGCCTGGGATGGAGTGATGTGAACTCCGTCGATGCTCACCTCTTTCATGCATCCTTAAATGATAAAAGTAAAATTATTTCAATTAATTGGCAATATGGTAGGATCATTTAATGAGAGAAGGACAGATGAAGACTGATCAGGACAAAGAAACTAGAGACAAGGACAGAAGGGACACTGATAATAGAAAGATGAAGAGACACAAGGACAAAATACAGATGAGGAAAAGATGTTGAGGACAAAATACAGATGAGGAAAAGATGAAGAGACATAAGGACATGACAAATAAGGATCAAGAGATGACAAATGATGAATAGATTTGAGAATGGATGGAGAGACGAGGACAGGAAACAATGTGAACATTCAGACAATAGACAAATCCATGTACTCCACTGCTTACCCATGAAGCTTGTCTCATTCCTAAGGTGCCAATTCTTGACAGCCTTCTCGTTTTCTGCAGGTAAGCCACCAACGAATAGGGGAGCATCCAGGGACAACCTCTCCCGGTCGCCTTTATTTGTTATTGTGTTCCAGGGTCCTGTGTCCACCTTCATAGAAACATTCCTCATGGCCACTACTAACTGGAGAGTATGGAATTCTCCATCGTTTAACTTTTGCTGGCTGTGCATGGTGACGGCCGGGAAGTTACCGACGTCATAACTGACTCTGACACGGCCACGGAACAATTCTACCGCAAAGTGTTCTTCGTCCCCTAGATACAGCAGAACTCCATTCTCGTGCTCTGTTGCAAACGATACGGCAAAGTTGACCATAGAGCTGGTGTCGGGACCGTTAGCGATCAAAAGGGATCTACGATGTGAGAAGGTCATGCTGACGACCGTCTGACATTTGTCTCCGATGTATCCAGGTCGACACAGACATTGACTCGTGTTGGTGTCACATTTGCCGGCATTCTGACAATCACAAGGGGAGATTGAAAACAAAAGATCACCCATGGGATGACAGAATTCATTCATGAAATCTGAAGGACACCTACAGACAAACTGCGTCCTCTCTTGAATGCACTCTCCTCCATTCGCACACTCTCTGGTCCTACAATCTTCATAGCTCTCGGTACAGTTGGTGCCTCTGAATCCTGGCGGGCATTCACATCTAGTGCAGAGAAAAATAAATACTGGAAATGTGATTCAAACCGTCTTGACCATAACACCTACATAACAGTAAACCAGGGGAAAAAAATGCCATCATTTCCCGAAACAAAGACCCCCCGGTGGGTGAGCTGCTGTTAGAATTCACATAGTACCACCTATCACCTGTTATAAACTACATTCATAAATGGACGGTTTCATTTAAGGCAAGGTCTATAGCAGAGCTGAACGGAAGGAAGCTTTCGGCGATGAAGCCTGGTGACTTGGGAGGGGCGGGGGCAGAGGCATGGATAGGGGTGGGGGGGCTGCCAAGGAGCTTCAATCAACATATGAGCCTGCTTAAAACTGTAAAGTACCAGTCTATCAACTGGATGATTAAACTAATAAAGCTCTTTATGTATTAGAGACATTCCACATATTTTATTACCATAACAACAGTGATAGTTGTAGGTGGTTTTACACCATCATTTGCAAAGATAAAAGATGTAATGACAGTTTTGATTGTGTCACTAAGTAATTAAGATGCACCCACCTGTAATGATCCCCCAGGTCGAAGCAAACTCCTCCATTTTGACATGGGTTTATGGATGTCTCGCACAAGTCAATATCAATCTCACAGTAATCTCCTATCAAGAGAAAATAAAGAATACAAGAACAATTAAATATCAAATATTATTAAAAAGATGGTCAATACTATAAAGCACAGAACACTGAGACATCAGATGCAGGGACTTGGGATTAACTATTGAAGAATACAGTAGCTAAGTTTAAGTCTTTTCTTTTTCATGGAACGACTGACCCTATTAAGTTGATGTAAATACGACCAGGAGAGTTGGTTATTTGACATACATGCGGCAAACCAGTTGTTACAGTTATCATAAGATGACTTGTACGAAACTGATCCTAACAAACACATCAAGACACAGAAGATTCTGTGATATTACAGTAGAGTAGTTTTGCTTACCTTTGTAACCTAGCTGGCAGGTGCATGTGAGAGAGTTGATTCCATCCACACAAGACCCTCCGTTCATACATTGGTGGGATGCACAGTCATCTGTGTTGGTTTGGCAAACCTCTCCTTCATAACCAATCATGCATTCACACCTATGACATGGACATTGTAATATGTTAGTTGACAATAACTAGTTAGTGATAACAACAATTTGACACAACCCAACCAAGTGGTTTTGATACACACAACGCTTCTGGTGTATTGCAACTGGGTTCTACAATAACTACTGAAATACTATTAACTTGCTACACTAAAAACAGAATGATGAAGACAAATCAGTTTCTACAAATAATCTCAGCTCTCCGTCTTGACATGAGTTGTCTGGCCCAGCTGTTTCAATTTTTCGCTGTTTCAACTAAAACATAATAGCAGGCTTTGTTTATGGCAATGTCTTGCCAATCACTATGTATGCTGTTTTCAGTGTCTTTCTGTGTATGTGTGCATATGTGTCTGTGTGTGTATGTTGGGGGGAGGTGAGGGGGGGGGTTAAGGAACACTAACCTGAATGAACCGTGCAGATCCACACACGATCCTCCATTCATGCAAGGCCAGTCTTCACACTCATTGACCTCTGCCTCACAGTTACGACCTTTGAACCCAGGAGGACATGTGCAGATATACTGCTCCACGGGATCTACTCTGCATTCAGCGTTGTTCATACACGGCTCTGAGATGCAAGGATCACACTTAGCCATCATCATTATATCTGGTTCCTCTGTGAAAATAAAAATGATCAAAAAGTGTCTGACTTTATCAGCTTCTCTTAAAGTTTGAAATGTTGGACAGCTTAGTGATTAATTATTACTTGAATGTTTTCAAACAGTACCATCAGATGCTCAAACGCCAGCCAAAACTTTAAAATTTCCTTCAGATCACTAGTCGTTAACTTTTCTCAATTTTCTCTCAATGACTGGGAACAATGAGATGGGTAAGGGCATCCAGAACCAGTGCAAATAACCTTAAAGTATCACCAGACAGGGAACAGATAATAGAGATACTTACCGGTACATACAAACTTGCGTGTAGGGGCAGTTAGAAGCAGTTTTCCAGCAAGCACATCGGGTTTTGCACATGAAGCAATGCCCGGTTCCTTGAATCCATCTTTCACCCATTCTGAAAGCCACTCCATCTGACAATCACAGTGTAAAGGGTTCAGCCCCAGGGCTCTACAAAAAAGGAAAGAGATATAACTCAATGAACAGTGAAAATTACAGACAGGGTCATGTATCAAAGAGATTGCTGCAGAATGAATCAAAATTGTACAATTTGGATGATCTTAGATGAAATAGAATGTACAAAGTGACTTGTTTAATACTGCCTACACACAAAACCCAGCCATATAAGAAATAACTACCACCAAATACCAAGCTGTAGATATATGTACAAAATAAACTTGAGGAACTGACCACCCACCACCCCCCCACCACCCCCACCCCCTCCAACCTACCAAACCTTACAGCTCTGCAATTACATGCCATAAAATGGCATGTAACCTTTACTTTGTCACTTCCAACCAGTTATTAATAATGAATACTTAATGAACAATTACTAAACGATTAATAATAATAATAATTAATAATCCTGCATCAACATGTTTTGACACATATGTTGCTTCACAGTACAATACCCATTCAACTTTTCACCAAGCCCTCTTGGTATACAATAATCTAAATAACTGAAAGTAAAAGCATGAAATTTTCCCCAATTATGAAGATTCCTTGCAACACCATCGGGGACTACAAGAGAGATTGATCTGAAAGATCAGGAGAATGGGGAATCAAATTGAAATTAAATTAAGGAATAGAAATGTAAATCTATGTATACTATGTAGTACTTACATGTGAGTGAGTGAATCCATATCAGTAAATGAACCCTGTGGAATTGTTGAGATGTTGTTGTCGTACAGGGAGCTTGATGTAAGAGAAAAGAGTAGAAAAGAGAATATAGTTTAATGTTTACAGTCAAGAATGAGCTGTAAATTAATACCTCCAACCAGATTTAATATACTTCTGCAGATATTAATTAAAATCAGTACACAGATGTCTTAGTACAGCAGTCAAAGCTTGTCAATTAGTGACTAATGACACACTCCTCACACCCAGGTCTGTAAGAAATGGTTAATACTGGGCAGATAACTCTGCAATATGTAATACATCAAGCAAATGGTTTACTATAAAGGGAAATTGTCAAAATTATCTTAACTCTTGAAAGTTCCCTTCCCTAACAGTGATTTACTTTAGGTTTCATTTGACACCTTGACCCATCTATTAGCTCTTCATATTATACACAGTGAATGAAACTACTGAAATATTCCCAAGCTTCCAAAGAGATGTATAAGAAATATCACAGATAGACTTTTATGTTCTAATAAAAGAAGAGAGTTTCATGGAATGCCAAAAACTGAAAAGGTATCAAATTTCTTTCTTCTTCCTCGTAATGGTCTGGGAATATACTTTCCTTCGCTAAGTTTAAAGTAGTACAGACAAATAGTAAACAAAAGAGTGTCTGACCTAGTACCTCTGACAATAACTACACACTGAGATATAATCATTTAACCTCTGTGTCCTGTTATCTGATGGAAATACTTACAGAATTCTGAGCTGGTGCAACCCTGTGAATGTACCTGGAGGAATACAGCCAATCTGGTTGACGTTTAAGAGTCTGTTGAATTAAACATAGCAAACATATAGTCTGTTGATTCAAACAGTAAATATTTAGTCTGTTGATTCAAACATAGCAGACATATAGTCTGTTGATTAAAACATAGCAAACATATAGTCTGTTGATGTCATAAAGAAAACAAATAGTCTGTTGATGTAAACATAGCAAATATATACTAATACATTCTTCTAAACATGGAGGTTTGCTCATGGATATCAAGCAGCACACTAAAACATTTTCAGTCCTAATGCTTTATCCAGCTGTAGTTGAATACTTTTATTAGGTTGCTAAGCACCATTAAACTTTATCCAAACCTTAGACAGGGTATTACACAAACTAACATATTGCAAAATATATCGAACAGTCTTGAAAACTCCCCAAAAGCAAAAGAAGAAAACTGGATAAAAGATATTAAGTTCATTCCTGACACGAAAAAAAAAAATCTCAATTATTGTCATTCTAAAATGGAGAAAGGTTCAGACTCAACAAGCAACTTTCTGGTAGTTGCAGTTTTAGGACTCACAATCTGAAAGCTACTTTAAAAAATTATTAGTCATATTTCCACTTCTGTCTTTGGTAATACATGATATCTGTATAACCTGGCACACATTTCAATAACTTATTACAATGTAGCAAAGTGCATAGCAAGAAGGAAACGTTTTTATACAAAGACATAACAAGTGAACAATGGTGGGATATTGGTTAATACTGGGTACATATATATAGTATGGCTGTTGTCACTGGGTTTATTCCAACTTTAAAACCTGTTCAAATACTTACAAGGTGGACAAGCTAGACATGTTTGCAAATGCATTTTCTGGCAAAATGGAAATTCTATTTCTGCTCAAATCCCTGAAAAGAAAAAGGAGTGGTCACAGTTCTAACAATATCGTTTCAAAATTTGAGGTGATAAAAACAACTCAATAGATAAGCTTTATTTTGAGACTGAAATTTGTATTAAACAAGCAAAGAATGTGTGGGTGTGTATATCAATTGTGGTTTCATTTCTATGAATTCTTTCACGCTGTTTTTAATCTGGAGGAACCGTTTTGGTCTTTGGGTTTACACTGATAAACAACTCAGTTAGTGATGCAAACAATGGGTCTATTCAATGGTGTCTGCGGCATTCAGGCTTGGTAATTACTTCTTTTATGCTGTAAATTAAATTTGGTTCATACAAAGTTAAAGGTTGAATCAATCCCAGGGTAGTCCCTGTCACGTGGTCGCCTGCCCTCGTAGATAGAATTGGCACCACCTCCAGCCTTCACTAAGCTATTTCAATTGGAAATTACATATATTTATACCAGGTTTCAGGAATTCATATCTCTTGATTTCAACTGACGGAAGGCTTTCACCAACTTTTCCAGATTTTTAGCTTATCATAGAGCAATCTACCATTTATATAAATTGTATAAGCTAATTTTCTAACATTTAATGAGTAGGCATTCCATAGTTACAGCATTATTTGAAGTGAGATCGGGTTTGTTAGACTGTATTAAGACAATAATATCTCTGAAACATTTTTCTACACCCCCGGTATTTTTAATGTATGAGTCAAGACCATGCAGTTGAAGGTTCATCAACAAAAGTTTGGAGCATCTCCAAAACAATCAGAACAAACAGAAATTGCAGATGTTTGTAGCAAACAAGTGGACAAAATATAAACATTACTTGCAAATTTAGAAAATATAAAACCATATTGCAAGAAAGAGCTCTCAACCAGATAAAAACAGTATCAGCTGAGAGGGGGAAACCTCCTTCCCACCCCCCCCTAAAACCCATCCCCAGGTGAGAACATCTGTGTTTATTCTTATAATTCTCAACTGAGAGGGGGATACCTCCCCCCCCTTAAAACCCATCCCCAGGTAAGAATATCTGCTTTATTCTTATAATTCTCAACTGAGAGGGGGATAACTCCCCCTGAAACCCATCCCCAGTTAAAAACATCTGCTTTATTCTAAAAATTCTCCACTGAGAGGGAGATACCTCACCCCTTTCCCCTCCCTTAAAACTCATCCCCAGGTAATCTTCACCATATCATGTTTTAGGATGAGAGAAGATACTTACAATGTGTGCAATGACTTGAGTCTTTCCATTCCATTTGGGATAGTGGTGAGCATGTTAGCATCAAGGTATCTATCAATCAATAAAACCAGAATGTCCACACTGGTTAATATTCTTCATATATAACAGTATTTCATCAAAAGGGATATCCAACATTTATCTTTCTTTCTGACATCTGGACGGAGTTGAAGGCTTAGTTGTCGTTCTTATAGCAACTTAAACAACTACCATAGTAAGTTATCTTTGTTCCAAAAGTAATACAACACCCATTTGCTGTTTACTGTATTTTGCAAGGCGCTTAGCACAAGTGATCAGATTGTTATAATGCTAGCATGTTCCAAGACTTTAATGCTAGAGAGCTTTACTTACAATTCTGTGGCTTCCAGAGGGATGTTCTGCGGAGGTGTGACAAGCTCCTTCCTACTGCATCTGACTACTGTATTGATGCATGCACACTCACTGGGACAATCTGGAGCAGGCTCACAGCTACTGAAGTCATCACCTGAAAAACAATGACAAACAAAATTGATATTCGTACAAATGCAAGCATGAAAATACATATTCATATACATTACAAGCATGAACATACATATTCATATACATACAAGCATTATCATCCATATTCATATACATACAAACATTAACATACATATTCCTACAATACAAGCATTAACATACATATTCATATACATACAAGCATTAACATACATATTCATATACATACAAACATGAACATACATATTCATATACATGCAAGTATTAACATACATATTCATATACATACAAGCATTAATATACATCACCTATCAAGATCCTGAAGAAGAACCTTGTTTAGAGAAGCTTAATATATGCATACTGCTCCATCAAACAAGTTGAACACCAAAGCTGGTATAAACAAGTGAAGCAATGCTGCAAAAGCTCAGCGAAGCTTCTATTTGAGAAATTTGTTTTAATTGGCAATATTTCTGAATAATTTATCCATTTGTTTATGTGAGAAATAACAAGTGACTTGTCATTTAACCTCTGAAGAAGATCCTGCTAGGATCGAAACGTCAGGCCAACTTACTTTTACAATTTATACATTCTCTTACACAGGCTCTTTAGTGGATAAACAGTTTGCTAACAGTTTTATTTTATTTTGAAAACTATAAGACATTGACGGAATAACGGTGTCAATTCCTTTCCTCCCATCTCCCTTTCCCTTGACTTATGCTCCTACTTAGCAGATATAGTCTGTTACAATGTTAGAAAGTTGTATTCCTTCAAAGTGGAAACACTCTCACCAACTTAGTTTAATGCAATAGATCGTTATACTTATTACTAGGGATAAACTATGCCCCATTGTAAAAACAAAGAACCAACAGTATATGGACTTCGTAGTTTTCATTCATGCAAGGATAGAACGATGCAATGATTAAACTTAAAAAATGTATTCCTCTGTTAAAATATTGTGAATATCATGTTTGAATTGTGCTCAACAAAGTTGCTCATGAAAATTGCACCCACACAATAATAGAACGACCTGCAATTTGTTTACAATCGACGTACCACAGAGAAACGTTAAAGAGCAGAAATCGAAATCGGATCCAACAATATAGGTCATTCTCACATGTCGTATGAAACACATTAACTGTTGAAAAGTTCAAATTGCAAATCTGCCAAGTAGTCCTTTTACAGAGAAAGGCAAAGAAGCCTGAATAACAAGTAAATATTTGACTTCAAGATCAAGTCTCTAATGGGTGGAATTATTCCTAAATGACGACAAAGTTATGATGGAAGACATTTTACTACTCACATCAAAACGCATACATGTCATGAATACTAAAAAGTTGAAAAACCAATTTCATGATCATTGTTTATGATATGTGGTTTCATCATTACTGAAAACTCTACAGAAGGACCTGTTTTGGGTCCTCATGTGACGACAAAAATATATTTTCTGAACAGCTTTTGTTCCCCACCATTCAAACGTAATATCCACAACATTTCAGCAGATTTGGACAAACGCTCTAGGAGTAGCATTTCTTACAATTTCAGAAAATGACCTCTCGTGACCTCAGATGACCTTCAAATTTATAAAATATGATTGCATGTATGAAAATTCAAACTACTCATGACATTTCAGTCCTTTCTAGAGGGTCTACAAAATTCCAAAATAAATTTTGTACCTAAAATCCTCCTTTAACAGTATATAAAACTTTTTTGGGATAGAAGGTAATGAAATTCCTATATTTGTACTTAAGGAAGATTTCAGTTGTAAAAGATGACTAACCGTTGCATGAGAACTGTTCTGCTCTTAAATCCTCAATGGTCCTATCCCTGATACTGCTGGGCTCATTGCAACGAGGATTTCCCGTCTCTATCTCTCTTGATTTCAAGAAGTCTGGCAACCATGACAGATGACAGTTACAATTGAGAGGGTTCTCCAGTAGGTTTCTCAAGTAAGGGAGGAAAAAAAACATCAATAAGATCATCCATGGATGCAGAACAAAAATCTCCTTTCAAAAAAGAATCTTAATGACAAATACTATACACAGAGCAAAATATATGTTGCAAACATAACCATAAAATGCAAACAACACAAGGCTTAGACCTAGCTTAATTCCCTGTTTCCTGATTAAAGCAAGCAGATGTTGCATTGTTTAATTACAACAGCCAATGAGATCTGTATCATCAACTGAAAATTATAAAATAACAGCAAATACTTTATTGAAGGAAATTGAAGACCAAAACAAACAAACAAGATGGAGAAATTGGAGAGAAACCAATGAAGTAAAATACTTACAGGGTGTGTAAATTTGTGAGTGACTCAAAGGCATCTGGCATTATTGATGTCAAGCTGTTGTCGTACAATGACCTGTGTGAGAGTATCGATGTGGAGACAATTGACATCAGAGATTTAATAGGTCATTGGAATTCATAAGTATGGTGTTAATTTACTTAATTATACCTTTCAGTTAATACTCTCATCACTGACAGTCCTATTATATATTTTGAAAAATCAAAGAAAATGTTAGCTAATTGCTTATCTACTGCAAAAGGCCTATGTATGTAAATATGTAACCAGTTAGCCTCTGAAGAAGATCCTGCTAGGATCGAAAGGTCAGGCTATTTGCAATCAGCTCTGAGGGCTTCATACAGTTCTGCTTTTAACAATCCTGAAAACATTTATCAAATGAGAGAGTTGGTCAAGCTGTCACCAGTTAAATTATTCAGTATTCGAGGGGATCTGAGTATGAGAAGAGAAGCCTAAGGAAACAGTAATTGTAAAATAAAGTCCCGATAAATCTGCACTGATATGATTTGCAGGTGAAAATATTACTGCAAAAATGGATGAAATAACATTGGCTCTTATAATAAAACCATTACCTGAATTTCAGAGGATGGACTGTTTCAAATTGTAACATTTCAAAAGAAACCTTCAAATATCTGTATTCACTGTTACTGTGCGTACTAAAATATCTACACCTCCCGAAGAATTGATTAGGCCATGTTGACGCACGACTCCACACGCTATTGTCAAAATCATGAAGCCATACTATTAATGTACTATTTATTATGGAGAAGCCTGAAGGTACGAAATATGTATCACACTTCTGCATCAACTGCACAAAATATCGTCCAGTCTCAAAATGTTTGCTACAGTCAAATTGAATGATAAGAAAAGAACATCAAGGCATACTTACAAGTCACGCATGGATTTTAATCCCAGGAAGGTTTCATTAGTTATACAGGTCAGCCGGTTTCCTCTCAAACGTCTGTTAGAAGAAGTAAAAGTGCCATGCTTGAAGCAATTCAAAAACATGCTGTCAGTGTGCTGCAGTGTGTGCCTTTAACTTTTTGTGAACAACAAACATTTGTCAAAGTTTTCACAGTCACAAGCAAAGACTGAAACTTTGTTTACATGCTCCAAAATGCCATCAATGTGATGTAGCATAGGCCACCATCCAACACATACTGCCATCAATGTGATGTAGCATAGGCCACCATCCAACACATACTGCCATCAATGTGATGTAGCATAGGCCACCATCCAACACATAATGCCATCAATGTGATGTAGCATAGGCCATCATCCAACACATAATGCCATCAATGTGATGTAGCATAAGCCACCATATAACACATAGAAAGTCAAACAGACTCTGAGATACTATGTTAATGCTAATGGATACTTCAAAAAGTGCAGCTTGCTAATATGTACATCAATAAACTTCAGTTACGAATAATCATAGATGTTTGTAACTCGTGACGATGATTAGTTTTTAGTGGATGTTACTTTCATAGCTGTCAAATCACGTTGAATAAACTCGCAAAAGTTGAGGACCAAAATAAACTGAATCGCTTAGGATAGAAAATATAAAAAAAAAGCAATGATATGTTGACCTCCGTAAAATTGATGATTTCCGCATCAGTACTTCTTTAAGATGAAAGTCCTTCATTCAATCAGTTGATGTATTTACCTTTAACAACATATTAGTGAGGGGATAAACATTTATATTAATATTCCACATGACACATAGATAGACATACACATCAATCTGTAGTTTTTATAATCGTGGAACTCTGAATTTCTTTTTCTTGATGGCATGCAAAGTGTAAGGCATAAATGATAAAAAAAAAAAATTATCCCATTTGCATGATGGACCAGAATCACAAATACTCTTTTTTTTTGCATGCAGCAGTGAAAATAAAGATGAGTTACAAATTTTCAACTGTGCTACCTCGGTGAATTCCCCCCCCCCCAAAAATGTGCAAGGTTAGAAAAAGGAATGACTAAAGTGGCAAGTTGGCCTTTTGTTTTAAGAAATGTTGTGCAAAATGACAGCATAGTAAGTATTACAGATAGAAGTACTATATCCCATGAAATGTGACACTCAACTAAAGTACCAGTGAATCTCACAGATTGTAAGAGACAGCTCATTCAAAAACTATGTGATTGAAGTTTAAGTAGGAGCAAGACGAAGAGATTGCAAGAAGAATAGAAAGGTCATGATCAAGTGATATGATGAGAATGAAAAAAAGAAAGATGAAACAGTTTACTTGAGGATGAGAGAGTAAGAAACTACAGAGATATATTGAACACTTCTTGAAGAGTCCACAAATACACTTTTTACGAAGTCTTCTAGACAGTAATGTGGCCCATTTCACTTCAATCATGTGATGTCATACATGGTTGAATGGTTGAAGTAGGCTCAGTTTACTAGAGAACTACAAGACATATTCTCTTTAAATACTCCAGGCTCTATTCAGTAATACTACGTACTTTGCAGTTCTTCACACATGGATATACCATTCTCAGATTTGTATGTTTTATTCAATTTCGTGAAGCTTTATCAGGTTCTACAGAACGAACCAACACATTCTCTTCAAATATCCAGACTCTATTGAGTAAGTAATACTATGTGCTTTGCTGTTTTTCAACCATGCACATATACCATTCAGATTTGGACGAATTCTTCTATTCTCTGTGACACTAAATCTAGCAGACTTAAATAACAGAGTGTCTTGGTGTTAAATGAATCCCATATGTAAATAGTTTTTAATCTGTCACTTATATGTCATACTAGGTACTGACTCACTATATCCTGATTTTACTATTCTAGCCCTGTTCATTTAGAATCATCGTCCACTTGGGCAGGAAAGACTTTCACAGTTTAAGATCAACCTGTATCCTGCTCTATATGCTGAAACAAAACAATCCCTTTATTTGAACAAAAAAAATACAACTGATAGTCTACTAGGTACTAATGAACAAACCAACTGATAGTCTACTAGGTACTAATGTACAAACCGACTGATAGTCTACTAGGTTCTAATGAACAAACCAACTGATAGTCTACTAGGTACTAATGTACAAACCGACTGATAGTCTACTAGGTACTAATGAACAAACCGACTGATAGTCTACTAAGTACTAATGTACAAACCGACTGATAGTCTACTAGGTACTAATGAACAAACTTGACTGATAGTCTACTAGGTACTAATGAACAAACCGACCGATAGTCCACTAGGTACTAATGAACAAACCAACTGATAGTCTACTAGGTACTAATGAAGAATCAACTGATAGTCTACTAGGTACTAATGAACAAACCAACTGATAGTCTACTAGGTACTAAT
>JAIPMN010002534.1:0-14366 GCA_020650975.1 Apostichopus californicus
TGAGTAATATTGAACATTACAGAACATTGGAAATATCAATTTTAGGGGTGGAAAACCTCTATGTTATCATTTCGTGTTGGTTTACTGTGTATTTGCCCATATATATAACCATATATAAAATATGATGAAGCTTACCTGCTGGAACATAGTAACCTTCAATGATAGTGTCACATTTTGTAGCATGAGGAACACCAAAGAGGGACATGGAACTGAACCTTATGGTCTCGTAGATAACAGCACCTGCAACCAATCGAACAAAACCAAATAATATAATAACAGTTTCAGCATACATATCTTGAAGAGTAAACTAGTTGCGGGGATAGTTCAAGTACTTTACAGTACTATTTCATACCCAATATATATTGTACATTACATGACTATGTTCATAACAGTTGGCTCAGAAAGTATTGTTAACTTCAAGATCCTCTTTCCTTAAAATATTCTGATCTTTTTGTGTACAGTACTTACCAGTTTTTATCGATAATGTCCCTTGTTCTTTCTCCACAGTCATACTACTGTATGTATCAATTTGTAAACTTTACCTGATGAACATCTAGTTTAGATTTGTCAAACAATTTTAGGTTACAGTTTAAGCTGCAATCTGTCAGTCTACCCCCAAAGCCCACTACACAAGGCAGTAATGCCTCCAAAGTCCATGTCCTAACTGTATTTACCAGTAGAATCTTCCGAATAAAGCGTTTCAAATTAAATTTCTTTGAAGCTTCTTCCACAGATATTGTTGCATCTGAGCTTTTGTTTCATCTGACATTCTGACACAAGTAATCACATTGTCACGTCTGATGGTCTATACTGTATGTTGGTTTGTAGTGTGATATCGTAATCGTACTTACAGAGATAAGGAAGATTTTGCTCGTCTTGTAACGTTGGTAGTTTGTCACGTCCTATGACATCATCAAGCTCCTCTTGTACCTTCCTCTGTACCTCAGGGTATATTGCAAGGTATAGAAACATCCATAACAGTGCATTCAGAATTGTGTCACTCCCTTTCAAGAGAAAAAATACATGAAAGAAATGAACATTTTGCTCTGGAAAAAAAGAGTGTTTTCATGTAAAGATAATCCTTTGCAAAATCATCATTGGTAAAACACTATTGTCACTTTCTCAAAAGTTTTTTTTTTTTTCTTTTGTATTCTCTATTCTCAAAACTGTGCCATTGTGTGGTAACATCAGAAAGTTACTACACCCTGGAAACATTGGATGTGCTTTCCCATGATCTATTTTGTGGTAGATACTTCCCGAGGGGAATGTACATTTACCCTAAAGGCGTTCTGCATTTTACAGCAATCATTGTGACCTAGTTGATTCTTTAGATGACACGAAACAACCTCCTAATGAGGTTCGTTGAAAGCTGACTGAAATGGAAACATTTTAAAATGTGTCAAACAGGAACACACCTTTATAAGTGTCTCTACATAAGCACATGATTAGTTACCTAATTCAGGTAACATTCCCAAAATCTTTCTCAATCAAGTAATTGCCTCTTGTTAAAAGCAAAACTGGTCTCCTTTCTGCCAGCTCTGAAAGGAATCTGAAAGTCAAATATGATGACCTCTGCAGTACATAGCACTTTACTCCTCTAATTGAATTGCAAACATCCACAGATCTTATTGCAAACAAGCTTTGTCAAGGGTGGTCAACAGTCTCAGGGTCCCTCTTTCAACTCGGGCACCCCACTGGGCCCTGCTAAATGAGGGTTGTTTGGATGGAAATGGAATTGCTTAACTGGATGATGACGTTTAGTAACATAGCCCCCTTTGATCCCGAGCGAAAGTCATATCAACTCCCAGTCTTCTGTTTATTTGGCACACATACCCCCTGCTATGACTAAAGTGCAAAGCTATGGAAAAGCTCGTGATCATTAGCAGAGTGATGGAGTCCCCAAACAACCTGTTCAAACTTACCCTTACATGAATGTAAACCCCAACCCTAGATGTCAATCACAACCTGTGTCAAGAGAAATTTGCAATTTTGATCCAGACATCTTAATAAAGACTTCACACGCCAGGTGTTTTATCCATCAAAGTCCTGACATATACTTTAGTAAATGAAAACCTTTAAATAAATTGGTTGTGAAGTGTTAGAGATAGAGGATTTATCAAATTGAATTGGGAGATGGATGCACACTTGTTCTTCTGTATATATCTTTACCCCACTTCATGATCTAAATTGCTCAACTGTAAGCCAGAAAAATATTTAATTCTAAAAACATGACTTCGAAAATGCCTTAAATAGGAGTTAAAAAATTATAGTTGGTACTGTCTGTATGAAATGTGTAAATTATTCTGTATTTAGAGTAGTAAAGTTGCATCATTTGATGAATGATGTTATAGCCCCGGATATTATGAGATGAGGTATGAAAACACTTTGACCCACACAATAGGTAACCATGTTCTTTTTCGTTTAGCATATCTAGGACACATACTCTCTCAGAATGTATTGAAGTTACAGTTTAAGTACATTGATGGTAAAACAGGCATGTAAATTTTCAATTTTAGTATGAATGTATATGTATTTCTGGAATTATAATTTGGGCGAGTTCTATTTGGTAAAGCTTACTCAATCACAATGCGATTCTCTGAGGTATGTACAGTATATACTTCACCCCTCTCTTTCCTGTCTCCTTCTACACTAACGCACCTTCCTGATCTACCAAACTGCAACTGGTATAAATTTTGCACTCCCCTCCCCCCCCCCCCAGTGACCTCCACTACTGGTCACTGCACGCTATCGCTTCCTCCAAATTTACCATTCTGAAGGGAAACCTGTGTTTTTCAATCCCGTTTCAGTCTACACCTAAATACTGACATTTCTTACTGGAATCATGGGGTTTTCAACCGACGAAGGTTACTAACCAATTCTACAGCAAGATTCCACAAACCACTGCTTAAGTATCCTTTTGTATTTGGCAGTAAATACTCTAACCCAAACCAGTAAGTTTTAGGGAATTAACAGTTTTGGGAATTAACATCCATATCTTCTTAAATGTGAGTAAGAACTTTGAACCCTGTGAAAAAGTATGATGAGTTCATCAATTGTAAATTAAATCATTTCTTTGGGTGTTCTTGTTGTTGCTTGTTCTGTTTGATATCTGTCAGATTTCATATATATGATATCTGTTGGTGCAGATATGACCTGCTTCCCGACCTCTCAGCATTTCCGTTCTCATGACAGAAAAAGTCCCCAATAACAACGGATGCTTAGTTTGTCTCATTGTATTTCAACCAGATAGACACACATATTCAATTTGGAGCCATAGAGTCGAAAGAAATTCCACCTGCGGCGTTCAGAAAATAGCTCTCATTTCCTCCTAACTTGTACCTGTAGACCTGCGGCATTCGTCAATTCTTTCAATTACCATTTTGGTCAGTTCATCTTTTGCCATTTGCAATGGTCACGATTGTTGTGTGAGGCACATTCGTGACCGCTCAACTGACCTGAAGCGAACAGGATACCAAGAGAAAATGAATTGTTCCCAACGGGGGACCTGATCTCTTTGACATTTGCGTGCCTCCGCATTAAATACACATTACATCGACGAATCAGGAACGGTCTTTTGTTTCTTCAGGGTTGAAAAGAAATTTTTTCCGAAGCAAGTTTATAGAGCTCGTCAATGTTTTTTGACTTGCCAAAGTCCTTCAAATCGAGTTACTGATGACCATGTGTTTCATTAAGTTGTCAAAAACCATTACTTATACATTAGTAGATAATTAGACTACTGTTCTCATTAGTTCGTCACATTTCCAAGTTTTTCTCTTCAATGTGACTTGCATTCGGAGGTGTGATTGCATAACCCTCACCACTCAGTCAGGAAAATACCCTGCTGTCATGTAGCAAAAACATCACTCTCTCTTACACGGAGTAAAAATACAATTACTGCTTTAATTCGTTATGCCCTAGGCTAGACAAAGCCTCTTGGAACATTTACAATTATTGATGATGTTTTGTTTTTATTTCAAACCCAATAAATGGTTTATAGATCCTGAGGGGTTGTCTACATTAACTTTGATTGTAACGATCGAAATAAGGTTTGAGCAAAGGCACAGTGGTCATCATTGTGAATCCACTGCTGGCAAATTATTTCTCTCCCTTTCAAAAATAAGATGGGATGAGACATAACACATCCAATTTTGTCCGTAATGGCTCCCCAAAAGAGTTGTAACATTGTATTGAAGATTTCAGATTTCTACACAGCTTTCACAGCATGCATGCCTGTTTCTATGTCATAGCACTCACGTATGTTTGTAAGCTACCGCAGTTGAATAAAGCACCAAACACTGCTTGATCGATCAAGTATTCATGGATCAAGTATTCATGGATCAAGTATTCATGGATCAAGTATTCATGGATCAAGTACTCATGGATCAAGTACTCAATTTATCCTGCTGATCATGCATGTTTTTTAGTCTTAAAACGTTGCTTGTGGAACAAATAAAGAATTCTCCTTAATTTTCTGTAGTTTTCTTCAGAATCAACTCGCATGGTATTATTGCATTAGTTGGCGCCATCTTTCTAAAAAATGCAACAGTTTGTCACATGAACGTAAAATCGTAAGTATACTTAACTTATCTAGGAGTGTTATGCTAAGATTTCTGAGTGGTCTCATGATAAGTAATGGTAGTAAGGGTTGGTCATAGAGGGCACACAGTGTTCAAAGGTTACCAGTTCATTCTGGGCATGGTATAACAATAGTGATAAGGTTGTGGGGAGACGGGTAAGCTTGTCACTCTTAAATATCCAAACCAGTCAGTTTTGGGATGTATCTACGTAACTCATCTAGGCAATATTATGCTAAGATTTCTGACATTATGACAGTCACTGATTCCAGTATCTGAAAATTTGTTTCAACTGGTTTTCCAAAATTATATATTCATAAATTTCACTTCTCAGCAGATTGAACAAAGTCGCAATCAAAAGAAAGATATTTATTTTCAGTTGCCCTTCTGGCGCGAACGATTTACCGTAAAATCATTGCGCCCACCCATATCAGCATGTTCATTACACAAATTTAACCTATACTTGTATCGTCCACCTCTTTTACCCAATTTCTTGGAGGAAACGTCTGAAAACACCTGTTTCTTCCTTGCAATGTAAGTAAATGACACAATTTCGCAAGCTACATCGGTAAGACCGAAAGAAAGATATGCTATCCAAGAGAATGGACCTAACACAGGCTAGCACACAGGCCTAACGATCGTAAACAAAATAGAGAGATTTGAATGGCGCATGATCTGTTGGGCAGGCTCGCAAATTTTGAATGAAGTTTGTAGAATCTTCGGACTTGTTAAAAAATCTGGCGAATTTTATTCAGCTCAAATTGTTTGACGATAGATAACTGAATAAAGGTAATGATTGTTAATATGAAAATTGCATAGAAGAGTGTAATTTTCACTGAGCTTTAAGGGCAGAAAGCTGGAAAAGTGGAAGTTAAAATTTGGCAAACACACAATGAGACTTTAACATGTGACAATCCAATATCTTGTACTGCACTGCAACTATGCCTACCAAGTATTATCAAGTGTATACATGTATTGTCAGTATGTATACATTACCTAGAATGTTAGTAATTAGTGCCTTGCTCTATACACACACAGAAAGGTGATAGGGGATTAAGCCAGGTACAGTACTACAGGTAAACAAGTGGCACCTTTCACATCTATAGATTTCTTTGAACTTGTCATTATTATTATTATTATTATTATTATTATCATCAAAAAACACTTGTTAGACTTGTTATGTCCATCACTATGCTTTTCACATATGAATGTAGTCACTTTTAGTATACAGATACAAAATACTGTAGGTCAATCAGTGAAATTTAGAAGACCAAAAAACACAAAGGAAAAGATAAAATAAGAAAAATCAGAATGTTGTGACTCACCTGCAAAGAAAATGGTCCAGATATTAATAATGATCTGATAAGGTGTGAGAAGCCGCAGAGCATCGGTATCTCCCTCCAACTCTGCGTCGTTGGCAATCTTGATGAGACAATCCACCAGATCTCTGATCTGTCCATCCTGGAAGGTTTCTTTGTGTTTCTTGTAAAAATTGAGCAAGAGTGAATCTCTACACTCCTTAGCATCCATCATGGACCTTATCCAAGGGTTGGGAATATGTTGTAGCCATGGCAATAGGTTTACCGGATGAACAGGCGTGATGGACTTTCCAATCTTCTCTGTGTAGTCGAATATCAACCTGAGTTCATCATCTTCTTTCTGGTACCTCTTGCCAAATGCTATGTTGTGCAAGATGTTCAGTGAAGCCAGACTCAGATCATCTTTGGGGTCAAAGGCTATTTGTTGGTAGGAATTGAAACGGTCTGTTAAACTCAGAGCCTCCTCATGAAGTTTCTCGCACAGAGAGGTTCTCGTGATCACCTTGAAAGTTTGCCTCATGATCTTGGTGTGGAGATGGAAATCATGTTGTTCTCTACACGTCATGAAACCTTTCTCCAGAAAGAAGTCTAAAGAGAAAATTTTGGGTCTCCAAGTCACATGTGGCCCATTGTATGTTTCTTTGATAACTTTTGCATCGTTCAAAATAACTACTCTCTCTCTGCCAAATTTGAGGCTAAAGACTTTCCCATAAGTCTCTGACATTTTGGTAAGGCAGTGATGGATGGCAGATGAATCAAGCTGCAAAATATTACCGAGGAGGGGGAGGGATGGGGGTCCAGGTGGGACCTTCCAGACCCAATATTCTTTCCACTCATTTATGTAATAAAATGCTATGTATATGACAATAACTATAAAGATCAAACAGGGTGACAGCATGATTGGGTAACGACGAAACAGATCGAAAAACGTTTCAAAGTCTTCTTCCTCCTCCAATCGAGTCAAATTTAGGACAGAGAAAAAGGGGTTTCGATTCCCGGCCTTCTTCTTCGTTGTTATTTGTGTCTTCTTGCTGGTGTAGGGGATAATTTCTTCATGGCATTCTGCCTGTTGATCTTGGTTGAAGATAATTTTCTGCAGAGAACAAAAATGGAAGATGTGAATTTTTAAGTCACTCTGGTACAAAATTCTCAGTTTTGTCATCAGCATATATTATACCAAAATATTTATTTGATTGTCTTAATGTGAGTTGTCTGTTTAATAAATAAATAGGTAAAATCACAGTCACAGAAAGATCAGAGTGTTCTGTCAAAAACTTGTCCCTTTCTCTCCCTGATTATGAGATACCATCTTTTTGCCATTTCTAGAAGCTTGTTTGTCTTTACTCATCACATTAAAACTCTTGAGCTGAACTCTTTATATTATTTTTGTTATTTACCAGATTTATATAGCGCTCTTTTCATGCTTAAGCATGTTCAAGAGCGCTTTACAAGAACAACAAAATGACAAAACCCTTAAAACATGAATATGAAAAGTAAAATTGACGCAGCTTAAATATTAATATAAAAAAATATATACTAAGGAATAATTTTAAAAACAATATAGATTTACAGTGAAATTCCTAAAAAGAAAAAGTGAGTTTTAAGTAATTTCTTGTGCCTGGTTGGCACAAATCAAGATTGAAATTTTAACAGTTCTGTCTACTTCTTCAATACTGATATTTCAAGATATGTAGTGAAGAATTGAAAGTTAGTTCAATGTTAATTTCCATGTTATAATTGTATAAGGATCAGCTTCAAGTTGACTTCTAAATAAGACAGAAAGAAGAAGAAAAACCAAATCCGTGGTGTTTCTTTCAAGACAACCTACTGTACCAGGTCCATTCACAGATCAGAAATTGGTTAATTTTAAACAAAAATGTGTTTTCTACTGTTAATAGAAAATTAACTGATAATTAAAGAAAACCTAGGAATACCTCTTCAATAGCATGGTCCTGAGAATTGAATCACAAACTTTTCCAGAGATTGCAGAAATAATGGAATCCAAACTTAAAATTTTCGTGCATAGCATAGTTATTAATGAAACTTTCTCTCAGCAAAAGACAACACAGCAACTTATTAGCACTACATAACCATAAAGCTACTGACTTCGAAATCTGTGCTATACATCTGAAAAGGACATCTCTGTAAAGAATTTGATTTTTTAAGTGCAAATATATGCTTAGTATTCTTTTTAACACAATCAATTCACCTTCAGGACTGAATTGTTATGGAAAGGTAAAGGTTAATCATACCAAATCTTTTACATTTGCTTGCAGTCTTTTAAGACCCTTTTCTTTGGTTGTCTAACTGTTAAAGTGATATGCATGGTTTGATGAACACTCATAATACAAATTACACAGTGTTTGCCTTATAAATCACTGTTTGTGCTAGCTTCATACAGCTTGAAATGTAACCTCATTGAAAGATAAAGTATATATCATACATTCGTACATTACCTGCATATTATTTAAGAATATTATTTGTTGGCTGTCATCAATACCAACACACAGATGCGCTTTTTATGAAAGGTATCGTATCAAGATAGGCAATGTAGAATAACAGTTTACGGCTGCATAAGTAAATAGATAACTACCTGCCATTAGTGATATTTGTTTAGTCTGCACAGTAGAATGTGGAGTGACGATAAATAAAGCCAAGAGTCTAACCAAGGAGCTTAAAGGCATGGAAGACTCGCCCCAAACAGCGTGCCACCATCTGAAAAAGGTAACTTTCCGTTGCTTGCAAGTGAAGTTTCTTTGTGTCGTTACAAACTGCAGACAGTAATGAAACGTGATACCTTGTTATCTTTTATCTAGACCTGAGATTTCCATCGCATGTACACAGTAATGTGGGTATTGACCGTAGCTGCATGTATTGACTGTACATTAGTGTCTAATTACCAACGGTATCAAGTTGTGTGTGTATTTTCTGGGATCGATGGTGATGTCTAACACTTCTGTTACACCTCATTCGAAACTGGGTCAGATTACCGGCATCAGACGTTTCTTTGTG
Source organism: Apostichopus californicus (assembly GCA_020650975.1). Classification (NCBI taxonomy): domain Eukaryota; kingdom Metazoa; phylum Echinodermata; class Holothuroidea; order Aspidochirotida; family Stichopodidae; genus Apostichopus; species Apostichopus californicus. Next base: position 8,906 of record JAIPMN010002534.1, read on the forward strand.
CGTGAGTCTTCACTCCCTTTAACTACAGCGATAGTGTTCACTTTACAGCAGGCCACGGATTCAGATGTGAGTCCTTATACAGTAGTAGTTGAATGTTTCAGTGTACTGCTTGATCCACCCTTACCTGCCTTGACACTACTATTACACTTTCTCATCTACACAGCCTATTAACTGGTAATATTTTAGCACTGCATCCTCCTCATTGACCCTATACAGTAGGTGAACGTCCATTTTACCTCTTCTTTCCGAATCTACAGTACCATTCACAAAGTACTGTATATAGTCTATTCGGAGGATTGTCGTTTGTAAATATCCAAACCCAGGGGGTTGTGGTATTTTCATTTGATTTCATTTTCATTTAATATTTCATTTACTTTGAAGGAAACTCTAAGTTTGACTTGACCAGGCACACCCAAAGACTCTCGAAACAGTTACCTCCATATAGTATCAACTCCATTTGTCTGTGGTTGAGTATAGCACTGTACATATATTGCTTAATGGTAGTCTATAGGAAATATTACTTTAGGAAAAATTTGTTGTCTTCAACTGAGGACAATTTATGTTAATTATAAAGGCATTTAATAACAACATGTTTGGTATTGTTCTACCAGCCTCTTATATGTGGGTAGTGTCTAGTAAAGAGACAATTGATAGGCATTAGAAACCTTAAACCTCACTTTCAAGTAAAACTATAGTTTGTCCTTGGCAAAACATGGAGCCCATCATTTCCTTCTTCCTTATGCAAGTTGTGGTGTTTATACAAAAAAATTAAAAAAAAATTGATTCCCCATGTTTGTTTGGTAACTCTATAGGATACCACCAGACCAGAATGTCTGGCAAAGTTAAGACAAAATGCAGCTTTAAGCACTCCCGTTCTAAGTTATTGGGTGTCCTTATGTTCAAAGTTGGTTAAGCAGAAAATAAACGTTGTAATCAACAAAAACAACGTGACAAAGAAACCAAACGAACTAATTATCATCACTGTCTGGGGGACCCTTTTTTTTTATCTCTGGTTCATTCAAAGTTTCTGGTATATAGTATTTGAAAGAGATTTAAGTTACTGATCTGCGGCAAAGTGCATACTATCTTTTTGTATAATTTAATAAGGAAAAACCCACATACAAGCTGCAGGACTTACTGTATAAACTAGTGTCGGACACTCACGCTTGCATGAGAGGGAATTCAAAGGCCATTGTTGAACATGAGGGCAATGAAGTGTGAAAGAATTTGGAAAATGTTATATTGCCACAAAAAAAGAAAGACAAAAAAAGATGAAGGAAAACGTGATGTTTTTACTTTGTTTCTAGCATTGATTGGCCTTACTGCACAGCGTATATATTCAAAGCTGATACCATATACAGTACTTATGTGCATTGAATTGTACAGTTAACGTTTTCTATATTAATAACCGATGATTTAATGGCAAAGGATTTTGATGACATTTCTATATAATTTCTATGATTGTTATTGTGTCGATGAATGTTGGTTGTTCTTTTCAACTAAGCCATGATCTGTAATTTGTACTTAATAGGATATACCTCAAGCTAGCCGTGAAATCTATGTAATTTTAACAAACATATTTATAGCTGCTACTAATGTACATTTGAGTTATTATTCATTTAATACAAACCAGGAAAGTAATTGTCTCTTGCAGTTTTTAGTGAGTAGTGACTAGATAATATTGACTCATTTGAAGTTTTTTGCCAAATTTCATTGTTCGTATTATGATTTAGATCTAGACTTTTGTTACAGATGCTTACAGTAATTTCATCTATTCTTTAAAAGTGGCATATTTTACTACAAGATTTGTGACAAATTTGACACAAAACTCAGCTTGAAGTACATGAATTAGCCCACCAGGAATGATGTTAAAAGTCCAGAAGCCTGGAGAGTTTTTGTAAACGTTGTTGGACAGAAGCTGTCCCCTATTGAACTAAATAGTTTATAAACACTCTAATTGAGAACATCAAAAATGATTATGTAACTGGATGGATTACTTTGTTAGGTTAAGGGATATGTCTAAAGTAATATCTTGTGAGTCTCTCTCAGGTAACAAACCATTGCAAACTATAGCAGTTTCCATATTGTCTCCAAACTTCCCGCAATTACCCTCATTTTAGTCAACGTTTCATTCATCAAACTAAGATAACCTACAAGCTTTTTTATTACTTGGAACATTATCTAACAAATAAATTTAAATAATTTATATAATCCCATCAACTTGAAGTGCAGCTGAAAATTCCAGTCTTCAGCATATTCTTTGTTATTAAAAATGAATTAACGAACTGTGTTTCAAAGGTTATCATCTAATAATATTGAAATATTATCTAACCCAATGCAAATAACTGCTTTGTAGTAGAATAATAAGTAGAGAAGGCCTATTTATGTGGTTCAAGCTACTACAAGAAGCAATCAAGTACATGATTTTCAAATCATAATCAATTTTCAGATGTGTTTTCAGATGTGTACTATACAGTAGTCACATGAACAAGATAATGTGTGATGTCAACACCTACTATACCATAAGAACTGCGATGAATTATTTACAACACTAATTATGTCATAAAAACTCCCTACCTGAAGTAGTGTCTAGTGTTGTCCAATAACATCGTTCTTCTTCAGGTCAAAAGCCAAACACATTTATCATAAGTAAATATATGCACGTGCGATACTGAGGAAATCCATACTTCCACGATACATTGATAAAAGAAAGACTGAGCCGGCAATTAAAGCTAACGCAACCGTGATCAAAACGTCCATACGGTTTCTCAGACTCTTTGAAATGGCAAAAATGGCATGTTACTAATCCATAAAATGAAATGAAAACTTCTTGTAACGTCGAAAGTGTCATGCACAAGCACTTTTATCGTCAACTTTTTCAGACTTTAATAGTTGAATAATGTTTGTTTGAGAAGAGATTAAAGAGTGTAATTGGAAGATTTATTGCTGTGAATTGAACTGGAAGACGATGAGTTTTTCCTGGCAAAAATGAATAATTTGGTATCTATAATAACTGCAAAGTACATTTTTAAATGACTTATATATCTAGTAGATGGCACATGGTGTCGGTAGATTCGTTTTGCTATCCCATTCGCTGCATAAAACATGCGTAAAAACCACAAGTTTAGAAGCTCTGGTTTGTTAAAATGTATTTCTCGAAGAAGAAAAGTTGGTCAGCTTTTAAATGCCCCATTGTGAAAGAAAACATCCCCCTTAAAAGACCACCAGGTGGATAACCTCATTTTTCAAGAAAAAAAATGCACCACAAATTTACCTGATATGGGTGTGCAATGAAATGCTAAATATGATCCTCCCACTATTTCATTGAGTTTCAGCTGTCAATTATGATTCTGTTATTGTGGTCGTTTTTTTTCTTTTTCAGTAGATGTAAAAGTGTGGCAACATATCAGCATGGAAAGACTTTTAAGGCCGCCGGGCTGTACCATTCTTCGTTAGGGTATCGAAACTATTCGCGCCCCGAAAGCTTTCCCTCCTGGTGGCTGGATCTCACTATTAACCTTCTTCTATTGTTTCTTTGAGCTACATGTCTGCTGACCCAAAAACCTACTAACCTAGCTTTAAGATGTAATACAAGTGTATGGGTAGATATAATGCATTGTATGACGTGGTGTAAATTAGGAAGCATTATATTCATTCATGTGTGGCCAATCATTCAGAAATAACTCCCAAGGAATTTCTTTCCACTGTCAGTATGATTATGTGTAGGTGCATTGCACTCTCTGTAGTGTTTGCGATGGATTTTTATGGCTTTATTTTGCTTTGGAGAGCTTAGAGGTATTCATGTTGGCAAGATAGTAAGATGGAGATCATGATATATGGTGAAGAGATTAACTCCCACATAAAGACAAAGAAATAAGAAAAATCTGGTGAAATAATCAAGCTATGAGTACATATATTTTTATTTTGAGAACATGATAGTCATTTCCTCTTTTAAAGCAGCTTATTTAGGTCAAGGCCAAAACATGGTTTGTTTGTGCCATATCGATAATCTGAACATTGTGGAGCCTATGTCGAACCGTTTTTAATGTTCTGTAATCTGTAGACAATATTTGAAAATAGCCATTTGTGTGTTATAAATAGTTTATGGCTTAGTTTCAAAATTATTATTAAAATCTCAAAGAATTCATTGATCAAGGTTTAATAATGCATATTTCTGTAGTCATAATAACAATTTCAATCGTTTTGTAATGGGTTTATGTAGCACACAGTAACAGCCAATGACAGGTTTGACATGGTAGCTACAGTAGAAGAGTGTCTATAGCCATTCATCTCTTTGGACCATTGAATAAAAATGTTAGGAGGTTATAATTCATAAAATTAATATAAAAAAAGAGAAAGAATGAGTAATGGACGAAAGAATGTGTAGAAGATGAACAATTAACTTGGATGTTAGTCATGAGCTATTCTATAGTTTAAAGGATCTCAATATTCATCTCCCCCCCCCCCCCTTCTGAATAGGCCCCATGTTAAAAATATATAGTACTAAAGTAAATGTTGACAACCAGTACTCTAGGCACTGAATGCTAAATGTTGAAGGAATAGCTGATTTTACTATTGTTTGCAATGACTAAAAGTAACTCGTTGTCGGACCAACGGTTGTTTTTTCAATAAAGAGCCCAAACTAAACGAATTTATCAGAATTCTGATTTGTGAATTTGATATCATTCTGTCAGCTAATCTCATAAAAACCAAAACCTAAAACATGGCAATTATTTAGTATGTTTACTGCATCCTTCATAATTTCATAAGAGCCATCTGAGTATAAAACAGAAGTTTTTTGTTTTTCTGTTTCTGAGAACTGTCCCAAGTTTTCCTATGTGGCATTATTTCAAACTTTTGACCTATCAACAATCGGGTAATTTCTTTCTGAAAACCAGCATCTCAGTCATTGCCGCCACCTGTGGTTGGATGTGCCAATGAAATTCAATCGTTATCCTATTGGCCACCTCAGCAGGAAGCAGAATTTGAGTAATCAGGTTTGTCAGAAGAGACAAAAGCATCCGTCTCACAGCTTTAGATTATCTAAACCACCTGCATAGTCATTTTGGCTTTTCAATTCCTGGGTTTCGTTTGGCTCTTTTCTTGAATTTTGTTTATAAGGTTTTTGGGGGTCCACCATACATTCAAAACAAAATTAATGTGAAAACTGATTGTGTTGTCAGTCAAACTTTTACTTAACTCCAACATTTCTCTGGGTCTCAACTCACATTTGGACCTTCAATGAAAGTGGAAAGTCAAAGCTAGGAAAACAGCAGTATTTGGAACTTTCAACTAGAACCCTCTTTGTTTAACCAGAAATTACAGGCATCTTAACACATGTAAATGTTAACATTGTGTTATACTTCTGATGGTGAAATCATATTTAGCAACAATATACAATTTACCTATATTAGAAAATTCAATGAATAAAAAAAAAAAAAAAAAAAAAAAAAAAAAAAAA
>JAIPMN010002535.1:0-38585 GCA_020650975.1 Apostichopus californicus
AGGGGCAGCAGCAGCAAAGGCTCTTTGGCCCCATGATCGATTTGAGCGATTTTCACAGGGAAGTAATTTATTGTGTGATCTCATGAAACTACGATTTGCGTGATATAGTTGCAGAAGTTCTGACAAGTAGAATGGCCAAGTTCTAACAAAATAGCAATATGTGAAAATCAATATTTTAAAAATAATTCGGTCTTTGATCGGGAGCCAGTGTAATTCTCAGCTTCTCACCATCTGAAGTCCTGCCTTGCACTCCCTTTTCCACTATTTGCTCCCATTAGCCACTGAAATAATACTTTTGTACCCCTCTTTACCAGCGGTGGATGAACTTTAAACAATTTCAAGATCCTTTACACCCCTGGACCCTTGCCTAACACACCCAGTGGGTGCATGTACAGATTAAGAAACCATGATCTAGATAAAACACAAAACTGTTACCAATGTTTTTCTTTTCTTCTTTCTTTTTTTTCAAAGTTTTAATGTCTGAATGATAATTCCAACCACTTATCCTTACTTCTGTAAAATGCTCAATTTTTTTCCTGGCGGTGGTCAGCTGTACCCGTACGTGTTCCTCTTCTGCAGATGAACCGATTCCGCTGATGGTGCTCTGCTTGTCCTCGGAGGTGGTGGAGAGCAGCTGGGCAAAAGTGGGTGCCTCGTGGTCGCTGGTAACGGACATGGATCGGTGACTGCTCAACTTTGGATACACCTCCTGCTCTGGGTTCTCCATACCCTGTACACAGAGAGACAGTCGATCAACACTGGGTGAAACTTAGGAAAACTGATCATCCATCAACACTATACCGAAAGATTACATTTTGTAACCGCTAATGGGTTTCATAACATTATTGCTTATGAAGAATGTAATATTAATGATAATATTTGCTTTTTATTTAGCGCTTTATACCAGAGATAGGTCTCAAAGCGCTTTACAGACGTTATATTACCCCTGGTCAAAGATAACCTGTCCCAGAGACAATCCCTCCAGTTGGCAGCAGTTATATACTGCGCCCAATGACAAGTTACCTCACTGGGTGGAGAGAGGCAAGTGAGATAAAGCATCTTGCCCAAGGACACAACATAATGAACTAGGCAGGAATCTAACCAGCATCCCTTGAATCACAAGTCCAACGCCTTAGCCAATTGGCCACCACGCTCTCAATGTACATGGCAGAAAAGTATAAGAATGCATGATACAAAAAAAAAACATAACTGCACATATGTCTGGGTAAGTACAAACAACATGAACTGTCATCTCAAAGAAACAAGAAGATGAATATATTAAAAAATTAATAATTTATTTGCAAGGATCAGATCATCAAAGGTATTTCAAGTTTGAGTTGAGATGGCCTTGCAATCAAGAAACAGAGAGTGAGGGAGACCTGCTCAGGTCTGGCAAGGTCAGTAGAAATAATCTGGCTTGTTTTGAGTATTTCCAAAAAAGTGCAGTCTGTAAATCTTCACTCTCGCCACTTTTTAGAAACAATAGAATATTCCATTGATGAAGCACTACTTGCAATGAACGGTGGTTTGGAGTCCACTGAAGGCATTTACAGTTAATGATGACCAATTCTTTTTTTAAATGTTACGCAAGAGAAAAACACAGGTTTGTTGCCGATTGAGTCATGCAAAAATATGCCATACATTGTGATGTCTAAACAGGCTTGTTGTATGTATGGATGAAAGATGCACAATGTGGAAAGAAATATCCTTTTGATATGAATAGATATCTCAATCTGTTATTAAACACACATCATTAAGAATGTCCATCCTAGTACAGGTCTTGCAACAGTAAGACCTCTCTTTATAAGCAATATTATTACAGATATCATGTTCAGACTTAAAGAAGACAGAGATGGATGGATAATTCTGAAAAACTGTGACTCTTGGTCAGCTACAGTTGACTTACAAGACAAATGTGAAACCACTTACTAACTAGCTTGAGCAAATTTTGCAAAACAAAACCAACAAAAAATTACATAAAATTTTAAGAAAAGGGCAAGACAAGACAAGATTAATATGACAAAACCTGTACTAAGAATGGGAAAATGAAATACTGCTGTTGAGTCCACACAGTGGAAGGGATTCTTCAAAATTACAAACTTGATAATATCAAACCTGTTACAAAATTACCAGGATACTTTGGGACGCAAAGCTCGTAGCAGGACCTAGAAGGCAAATTAGGTTACAGACCTTACCACCGCTGAGAACCAGAATATGAACCTTATAAGAGTTAGTACAAAAATTCTCCTCAAGTGCAGTGTTACCCCAACACCCATCTATAGTAATTGCCATTTAATTATCAAAGAAACCAAGCCACAAGAAAACAAACAGTAAAACAATTAAATTGCAGGTGCACGCCTCCTTAGAAGCTCCCACAACCTCTCCCACCGCCTTCCCCACACCTTACATTCCCATATGAAAAATATTTTCCAGCTAGAAAAATTTAACTTTTAGCATGATAAAGCATAGTTGTGATTGTTATTGCAAACATTGAAAACCAGATGATAGTCAGGGTCCAACAAGAGAAGGACCTAGTGACTTTGTGCCATTAACTACACAAAGTACATAATCATGATGGCTCGCTCCACAGCGTAGGTGCAAAAGAGGGAATCCCCACTTTTCAACATTCCGGTGGAAACCCCATATCTGCTATCTTTCAAGATCATTGAGGTTGTAAATATACTATTGGTGTAATATGAATGGCAAGTCAAAACAAAAAAATATTCCCAAGGCAAGAGTTTCAACATAACACTATTCAATAGAAGGTACAAGAAACATTTAACTTCACTATTCCATTTTTAGACTTGAAGCAATTTATCAAACACAATGGCCAACCATCCCCCTCCCCCCCCCCTCCTCCGCCACCATTGGCTGAAGTTCCCAAATATTTCTTTAATACCTCTCAACACAAATAGAAACCTACAAATTCATACAAGAAAATCCAAAGATTTAGTTTATTCAAAATAACCAGTATCAGATAATAAAGAACAGAGCTGAAAGGCATGAAAATGTAGAAGAAAAAAAGAATTTTTTTTTTTCTTAAATGGAGTTGTTAGGACAGTTCCATCGGGTGGTTCCACCTCTTGAATACCAGGTTCGAGTAGAAGCAAAGATGGAAGCCAAAAAGAAGCCTTGAAAAGAATTGGTACTGCACCGGTTGAAAGAATCCAACAAGGTGAAAGCAGCAGACAGCAGTAGTAGTCAGACAAGACAAGGCAATGACTGAATCTCACAAACTAAACAAACTTACAAGTAGAGGGGATTTATTCTCAATTACCTCTCCCTGTTCCCGTTCCTCCACCGCCTTCGGTCTGGAGTTGGCTTCGTCCTTGTGACTCTCCTTAAAAGACGAGGCCTGTTGCTGCTCTTGGAGTCGGAACAGTTGATTCTCCGTCCCATCCAACTGGTGCTGGAGTTGTTCCGTCGTTCTTTGATGATCCGACCTGAGTTGTTTGATTTGGTCCTGTGACAACGTAAAAAAGATGAAGCCGGTTTCGACGGTCTACTCTCTCACAACCAATTGATGTAAACTAAAATTGTAAACTAATTTTTGAGTATGATGCTTTGTGATTTGTATTACACAAAATCATCATCAACAAAGCAGTATACACACAACTTTTCAATTTTAACAATTCATTCATTGTTTGTTCATTTTTTTGGTTGTTTTCTATTTAAAGAGGAGAGGGGGAGGGGTAGGGATAAACAGATGTATATGCATCTTGATTTGCACCATTTGTCTACATGAATATCACACATTTTATCTGTAATACCCATTTTCAAAAATCATTTTTCAAAAAAGTGATTAAACTTCTTGGACACCACTGGCAATTTCTCCTTGGAAAGAGAAGAAGCCACCTAGGCTAATCATTGGAATATGTTGTTTAAGCAACAGCAAGCCATTGGTACTACACACAGAGATATGTAGCACCATACAGATGTAGAAAATGACCTACCTTAAATGTAGAGGCAATTATTTCGTTTTGGTAGGATAGTTCTTTAATGGTTTCCGTCTGTTCCGTTCGGCTTGACTGACTTTCAACACGCATCTTCTCCAACCTGCAATGTTAAATGGGAATGCATATACTTTCAACGAAACCTTTCACAACATTATTATGGACAGCACCAACAATGATATCTTTTAACAACTTCACAAAAGTTTCCTCATTATCCAGGAAAGTTTAGTAAGAGCAGAATTGGGAATTATTGTGACTACTCCAGCCCAGATTCTTACATAAATATAGACAAGACTGGACTACAGTTTCTGTTCAAGCATGTTTGACCGGGAGAGACGTTTATCATGTAAACACACCCAGCTGCTTTCTCATCCATTGTATCGCTCATACAATGGAAACTTATTCAAATTTATTCAAACTTATTCAACTTATTCAAATTTATTCAAACTTATTCAGAAACTTCTTCAAATTTATAGATTATTAAAAAAATACAGATCTAAAGACACATAATGACATACAATCCTTAATTTCACAGTGAATCTTACATGGTAAAGAAATTCCTTACTTGTCTCTCCAAGTCTTCTCTTTGAGTTGCAAGTCCTGTACAATATCCGCATGGCGCTGCAACAGTCTATCGTGTTCCTCCTGAAGGTGTTCGGACTCGTGCTTCATCGCCGTGAGTTTATCGTTACTCTCCTGGAGTTTGCTCCTCATCTGTGAGATCACCTCCTCCAGCCGGTCTTTCTCGTCCCTCGTCATGTCCGGAGGCGACAGGGATGTGTCCCTCGTCTTCTGCTGCTTCAGGACACTCTGAGCTCGCACCTTGTAACTATCAAACTCGCCCTGGATCTCCACCAGCTGACTTCGGGACATCTCCAGATCGTCCATCAACGACTCGTTCTTCATCTCCAGGCTCCGGATGGTCCTCACGTTAGCGTCGCTGGACGATCGGATCTGATCTTGGAGTTTCTGATTCTCGGAGAGGACGCCGGACATCTCGAGCTTGAACTGCTCCGACTGTTGGATGAGGTGCTCCATCTGACCCTTAAGAGCCGCCTCCGTGCTCTTCTGCTCCATCTCGGCCTTCTTGGAATCGGCGAGATCTTTCTTGGTCTTCACCAGGAGCTGCTTGAGTTTGTTCCCCCTCTCCTCCGCCTGCTCTAAGAGTCCCTCCTGCGCATGTCTCTCCTTCTCCATGGATTCCATCCTCTTCTCCAAACGTTCCACCTCCTGTCGAATCTCGGAGATGCTCTTGTCCTTCTCTGCGATGTCTGCGTTGAGCGAGGAGACCGTCCGTTCATACTCCGCTATCTCCAGGTCCATCAGATTACTCTGGCTGGCGCCCATCAAAGCTGCTTCAAGTCTCTTTGTGGTCTTGTCGTTATCCTCGGCCTGTCTCTTCAACTTGTCTTCAAAGTCGTTATTCTTCTCCACCGCCTCTTTCAGTTCTTCTTCTTTCTCTTCTCTGACCGACGCCTCCTTCTCCAGCTCGTTCTCCAGAGCCATCACTTTACACCTCACCTCTGCTAGGTTCCTCTCCATCGTCCTGGCCTCCTTCTCCTCCCTCTCCCATTTCTCTTGAAGCTCTTGCCTCTCCTCCTTCAACTGGGTGTTCTCATTGGACAGCTTGGTCAAGTCTTCCACGATCTCGGTCAGTCGTGTCGACAACTTCTCCGACCTCTCCCTCTCGCTGTCCAGTTCATCTTGGACCTTTTCGTACTCCACCTGCAGACTTTGGTAATTTCCTATATTCTGCTGACTCCCGTCTTTCAAGTTTGTCACCTGTTGTAGCAATCTTTCCTTCTCTTGTACCATGGAGGACAAATCTTTCTCTTTCTGGGTAGCATTGCTCTTAATAGCAGAAAGCTCTCTCTGTAAGTTATTTACCTGGAAAGGAAAAAAATAATAAAAAAACAAGTGAGAATAGATGCAACGAATAAAGTTATTTTCTGAAAAAAATTACTCTGAAGGACAATCCACTTTAATACAACGAGAACATCGCAAGCACTTGACAACATATATGCTAGCAATTCAGTTTTACGCCTCCCAAGGTACAGTGTATTTATAGACTAATCAAAGCTATCTATTAAGTCACACTACACTGGCATTCAATATGGCCATAACTAATTGCATGCTTTTTCTTTTTTTGTCTATGTTGTCTCATCATATTTATTCCAGTACTTATATACACATTGTACAGAGTTCAAGTACTAAAGCAAAACATAAGGCAAAAACAGCAATAACGAAACCATCGAAAATTTGAAGCCCAAAAGAGAAAATAGCGAACGTATGATTTTTTGTTTCACATTTAAATACAGAAAAGAATTAACTAATGTGTAATAAGAAAATATGAATTTTACTTTCATTTTTACATTCTTCCCACAAAAATTTTTTCGACTTTGGAAAGGAAATCTGAACCTATTAATGAACTCATCGATCGTTTGAATCTCTGTTATTTTGCTCTGAATTGAGAATATAACATTTCGCATGAAAAAAAATTAAAGTTAAAGAGGTGCTTCGACCGTTTTATTATATCCCCAGAAAAAAATCATCCTTCAAAGAAACAAATGGGCCATTCATTATCAATTTCTCAACATCCCAAAGGAGAGAAGAGACTACATTGACAAACTAAATTCTCTAGGACAGGGTTTCCCTAACTTTATCCCCCCACAAACCCCCTGTGGATGTCAGAGTTATCCACCAACTCCCAACTTTTCGAGACACGATCTGAGTTATTATTATACTATAATACGCATAACAGTGCTTCGTAAAAGATCAAGTTCATAGTGTAATATTGAACTGGTATATCATGTTAAAACAGGCTAGTGATTGCATTTTGTCACTCAACAACAATTTTCAAGCATGAATTTATGCTAACTTTGCTTTGTGTCAAGCAAAATGGAGGTCATCTGGAATTTCTAAAATAATAATAATTACTTTGGCCAACCTTTCAGTTACTTTCTCAGCTTTTTATCTTCACGACATACTGTCATGCGTGCACCAACTTCACCAAAGTCATGCGGCCTGTGTCTGTTTCATAATTCAGTTATTTATCACATGTACCATACGGTACTACTATGGCAACATATGCGTATGGAACGTGAAAAGAGTTTGTCGTCTATAGGTACTACTTTTGTACATTACTAAATTATATTAGATATCAGATTTTAGTTCAACAAAAATTACTCTAGTTTCGACTTTCAGAAACCTCTCACGAACCCCCTGGGGTGGACTCAGGCACCCCCTGGGGGTTCATGCACCCCAGTTAGGGAACCCCTGCTCTAGGATCTCTTCTTCCCTTTCTTCTTGTTTGCTGGTTTTATTCCATACCTGTTTTTTCTGTTGTTCCAGCTCCTTCTTCACTTTCATGGCTAACTGTTTCAACTTTTGTGCCTTCTCTTCAGAATCAGACAATTGCTTTTTAGTTTGCTCTAAAACAAAAATAAGGAGGTGTAAAATAAAATCAATCAGATATATGTGTTTTCATTCATTAATAAATTCGAATATATTTCGGCATCCGATTTAGAAAGGGGAAAAAAAAAAACACTATTCGATGTGATCTGATTAAGATTTACAATCCCAGGTCTCGACAAAACTTATGGCTATGATATCTTTCGTATTCACTGCCCTCGATCTTTTCGGAGAAATTTCACCGTGCTGCCCTTTAAAACACGACCCTACAGATAAGCACAAAATATGGCAGTTCTTTTCAACTTGCGCTGTCAAGAGCCCTTTCTATAAACTCACAGATCTGTTCAATATCAAAAGTAGTATTGACTCTACTCTGCTAACCTGTATGCTCTCAGGAAAGCACCTTGAAATTTATACAATTTTTGTTTCTCATTATGCTTTGAACAAAAGGTGAGAAGGGCTGTGACATTGGAGGCTCTTGGAAAATTGAAATTTGTGCCAGGAAGTCATTTTAATGTTCCATTAGTGCCCATCCCCTATCCCCTCCCTCACCCCCACCCTTAACCCTTCTACAATAATTCTGTTAAAACAAAAGTGGACTAAGGTTCTGGAAGACAATTATCAACTTGAACCAACTGAGTGGTGTATTTTACAGACATTTTACCTCTATGTAGAGGGTTTGTTACAATTGAAATTGTTGTCAGGCAGTGTGAAGTTATGGTTATATAGGGTGAAATATTATTAGCTTCCCAGCAGGGAAACACTTATGTCAAAATGGAGCAGGTTTTCAGAGTTTCACTCACCTAGTTCTGCCTTCAAACCATCACTATCATCGGCTGATTGCTGAGTAGCTTCTTTTTCTATCTGAGACTAGAAATGAAAAAATAAGACAAAAAAATACAGAGAAACAAAACTAAATGAACCAATTCAACTTTACCCACAATATATAGATGCTAAAATTGTTAAAACCCATGCTGTGATGCATCAACACTCTAAAAACATTCACAATTGCACCCAACCAGAATAAAGAAGTTGTGGGATATGTATGTATCCTAGTAATCTACAAATCTTACTTTGCAAAGGTTCAAAGTAGCTATTGACATGTCTGCTTAAAGTTATCTGAGACAACAAAACTTTTTATTGTCATCTATCGAAATTACAGCAAAATTCTCAAGATATTTTCCAAATCCTGACAGAATTGTACAATTAAAAGCTACAATATGGAAATATCTCACTCAGGAGCATGTAGATGGTTTATACCACCATAATGTACACAACTGGTTCACTGTACTGACTTTTAAATTCCCTTAAATAAGACAATCCACAAGTTATTGTCTCATTGTTTTGTGGATGACCTGTTGAGTTGACCTAACATAGCTGTTCTTTGCTCACCATTAACATACCAGTAATTTTACCCTACTGATGGATTGAAGCTATGTATATGTACCTCTCCCCTGTAACTACGGTAACAAATGAGCAGACAATGCAGTGCATAATGATGGAAAATATTGCAATAAACACCTGTTTCACGATTTTAACCATTAGTTATGCTGAGGTAAACTCAACACTAACTTTACATGCTAACTATATTGATAACTAAAACTATGTTCCATTCCTCACATCAATTGACATATATTTGCCAAGGTGAAACTACACTAATGTCCAAATGTGGTATTGCTATTAACACAGGTCTAGTTACATATCTTGCAATCCTAGGGCTTAGTTCTACTAAACTAATACTTCATGTCAATTGCACACTACAGTAAATTCCACATCCCAACTATTACGCTTTTAATTTTCCCTTCGACATTTCTCACTGTCTACAGTACAGTACCTAGAATAATGGAGGAAATTATACAATTTTGTGAGGCTGCTAAACAACACCTGTTCCTTTTGTCCAATCATATGGCATATCCAATTGAATGATATGGGGTCATTTCAAAACCACAATTTCATGCCTTTTTTTTTATCTTTTCATTTTGCATGCGATATCCAACTGTCTGACTGCAGTAAAATGCTACAAATAAATTGCTGGAGTAAATTACAAGATTTTACACCTGATACCAATGCTTTATACCAGATTGTTCAGATCTATTTAACTAAAAGAGCTCTCAAGGTCCAATGAGTACTGCAATTTCAGGTTTAAGCTATTATCATGATCTATATGCATCAATACACATTTACTACTGTCTGGCTAGTGTAAACAAAGCAAGCGTTGCAAACCGAGAATGGATGCCAAAACACCTGATTTATTCCATTGTTTGGTTTAATAGAAAGATAATATTTGACTTTTGATGATTAATTCAAGACTGCATTAATCTGTATACATTTACCTACACAGGCTTTTTGCTATATAGACAAGCTGTTTGTTAGCAATTCATTCTCTCTGTGATTGCATGTATCAAGTAATAACTATATGACTTTTGCATCTAACTCAAAATTTCTCATTGACTAGACTAAATATTCATGTTAAACTTTGAAAATCTTGAATTCCTGCAAATCCGTCAGGAGTCGAACGTTAATTAGTTTCATTTTCGGCTGTCACATATATTGCAGACTTCTCTTAAAGATGTGTTATTTCAATCAGAAGGAGGATTTTTCTAAAGCATTGTAAAAAGTAGAATCACATTTTTAAAACCTTATAAATCCATTCCACTCACCTCTGCCAAATTGTTTTTCATTTTGCCCATCTCCTCCTCCACACTTTGTTTCCTCATCCTCTCCTCGTCCAACTGCTGCCTCACGACCACGATCTCCCTCTCGTACTCGTCGACTTTACCTTGAACCTCTTGCAGACGATCGATCAGCTTCTCCTTGGACATGGATAACTCCCGGACCTGCTGCAAGAGGTCCTCCACCACCTTAGCACCTTCTTTCTTATCTTCCAGGTCCTCTTCCAGACTCTCCTTTTCAACGTTCAGGTCTTCCATCTTCTTCTCTAACTTCATCGCCTTCTTCTCTAGTACTGTGATTGCTTCATCTTTCTCCGACAATGCCTCTTCCTGTTCTGATTTCAACTGACTGATGTCCTCGTCTTTCTTCGACAGGTCGCCTTTCAGCCCTTCTAGTTCCTCCTGAAATCTCTCTTCCTTTTGCTTCAAGTCGCTGCACTCCTCTTCTAACGTGGTCCAGTTCTCGTTAGCTTCGGACAACATATCCTCCAGTTCCTTCCTGTTTGCTCCCAACTCCTTCACCTCTTCCTGGAGCTTTTGGATTTTCGTCTGTGATGCTCGCTTTAGCTTATCAAAATTGGCAGCATATTTCTCCTTTTCTGATCTGGTATTCTCAACCTCTTTGGCTAGTTTCTGATAGGAAGCATCAGAACCGTCTCGGTTTTCCTCAAAAGCTTCCAATTTAACAGTGAGATGGTTTTTGTCATCCATTAATTGCCCAAGTTCTCTCGCATGATTCGCAGAGAGCTCATCTCGCTCTGCCTCTAACCTCTCCACCTTTGACGACAGTTCTCCGATCGTGTCGTCCTCTTTCAGTCTCTCAACCTCTTCTTCTAAACTTTGAACTTTCAGCTGCAATTCTTCTTTTTCTTGTCTTTCCGTCTCCCATTTCTCCTTAACCTGATTTTCCTTGTCTTCTGATTCTTTCTTGATGACTGCCAGTTCCTCCCTCAAGTCTTTCTTCTCTCTCTCCAGCTCCGCCATCCTCCCCTGCAGATCCGCAACCTCTTCCTTTCCATCGTCGAGAGCCGCAGTCTCTTTGGCTTCCTCTTTCAGCTTTTCACACGTCGCCATACTGTCCATGTGTGCTTCCTTGATGATATTCAGCTGCATCTGAAGGTTCTCCTCTTCTGTTTTCGAATCCGTCAACTCCTTCCTGGTCTCTTCTAGCTCCTTTTTGATCTGTTCAATTTGTTCATCTCTCTCCGACGTGGCTCTCTTCGAATCTTTTAGCTCGTTGGTCGTCTCCTCCAGATTATCGATCACTTTTCCTAATTCTACCTTCTGGTTACTCAGTTCTGTATCTCTTGTATTTAATGTATCTTTTAACTCAGACAACTCTTTCTCTAACTCTTTGATCTTCACTTCCAGTGCATCGCCATTTACAGACTGGTCCTTTTCTCTCTCGACATTAGAAACTAGTTCCTGACTCAGCCGATCTTTTTCCTTTTCCAAGGTTTCCACTTTCAATTCCAGTTCTTTGTATTTCACAAGTTCCTGACTGAGCTCATCTTTTTCC
Source organism: Apostichopus californicus (assembly GCA_020650975.1). Classification (NCBI taxonomy): domain Eukaryota; kingdom Metazoa; phylum Echinodermata; class Holothuroidea; order Aspidochirotida; family Stichopodidae; genus Apostichopus; species Apostichopus californicus. The sequence goes on from JAIPMN010002535.1 coordinate 11,556, forward strand.
TTTTCTAAGGTCTCCACTTTCAATTCCAGTTCTTTGTATTTCACATTCAATTGTTCTTCCTTCTCCTTTGTACTCGAAGACTGTTCACCAGCCTCGGTCTGCACTCGATCGAGTTGGACCAGCAATTCGTTGTGTTTTGCTTCCAGATCTTCGCACTTTTCCTTCCACCTGTTCGAGTCCTCGCTTAACTTTTCTAGACGAGCGATCGATTCTGTCTCGTTTTCTTCCGATGATCTCAGCGACACCATCTCTTGTTCGAGTTCTCCGACTTGCTTCTCCAGGCTTTTTATCTTCTCCAGAGATTGATCCAAGGCATCCTGTAACTTGCTCTCACTTTTGGAAGATGCACTGATTTTCTTCTCCAATTCAACGACTCTATCCTGAGCTTCCTGTTTACCGTTCTGAATGTCTTCTTGATCCTTTCTCAGTTGTTCATTCTCTCCTTCTAGGTCTTGGATGGAGGCCTGTAATTTGTTCATCTCATCTCTCTCTGATGCCCTCTCCTGTTTCATAACTTTCAGGGCATTCATTGTGACATCTCTGGCCTCTGTCAGCACATTCACTTGTTCCTTTAGGCTCTGGTTAACATAATGAACAGGGGCATGGAAAGTAAAATAAAGTAAAATCTTAAAAATATGTGTGAAAAAAAGAACACACATTAATCCATTTTATTATCATATTTTATGATAGCAAAGCTCATTATTAGCAATTCATAAATCACACAATTACAGAACTAAACAGTCCATTTTATATCACAAAGAAATTGATAATAATAATTTCAGATCAGACAAAACTGTTGCTGTTATACCTCTTGTGGTGCAAGGTAAGAATTCCATGAAAGTACAACAAAGACATTCAATCTTTCTTCAAAACTTCTTTTTTTTGTGATTGTAGGGAACTTGTCAAACCTGCTGGAGATATTTTAGTCTCTCATGGTTTATGATGGAATGCAGGATGAGGGGGAGAGGGTCTATGGGGAAGGGTGTCCCCTCCCCCTTTGAGCAATTTTGGGGAAATGGAAGGTGGTAAGATGCAAACTGGTGCTACACTTATGCAACTTTTTAAATAATGTGGAAAAATATTCAACCGTTTTATGTCATACCGCATATTATATAGTTCTGTACTATACACTAAGAAGGTTTGAAATATTCTGACTGCAAGTGGAGGGGGTCCCCCTGAAGAGGGCCTCATAAATGGCTGTGTTCCCTGCTGATAACTCTTCATAACATTACAAGATATGCATGTTATTTTTTTGGTTCCCACTGATGCTACCTTGACTGCCAATTCAGTTAACCATTTATATGAATAATGTGTTCCCAGTATCTGACCACCCTCTTAAATGCTAAATAGAAACAGAAGGGCGCCCTCTATTCCATCTATGCAGTGCATACAATTTGCACAAAACTTTTCAAAGCAGAGGGAACAATGAAAACCCTCTTCTCAATTCACAAAACCAGAAAAATAACAAAATCCACAGGAGTCTCATGACACCACAAATTTTGGATAAGTTAGGAAAGCCTGTCAGCTGGTGGACTTCAAAACCTCAGACATAGACAATTGAGGGGCAAACACTCTAGCTGTTGACAATTTATTTCCACACATACACATTCCATGACTGGATATTATGGTTTTGCTTACCTCATTTGTGGTTGCTAAGGAACTATTGTCTTCCTGGAGGGATTGGAAGGATGATCGAGTGGTTTCTTCTTTCATCTTAAGGCATTCAAACTGCTCAGCTAGATTCTGGAGGGGAAAGAACAATTTAAAATTCAAGATACCTATTTACAAAACATCGTTTTTCCGGTCTCTGCCCTCATCACCTGAAAATACTCTGGGAAGCATTGCTGGCATTATGTCAACATCAAGGATTAAGTAATAAGAAAATCGAGGTAGCAAATTTTTGCAGGTTACCTTGCCAACCTAACAAAAATTAGCAAAACTAGAGAATAACAAAATATTGACCCCATTCAGGGTCCACATTTCTTCATCTAACAAATTCAACTGTTTGTTTAATTTAATGTCACAAAACATTTACATATAGATAAAGAATTATCAAACTAGCATTTATGCATGTAATTGTCAATTGCATCTCATTACAATTCATTTGTTTGGTTTAAATTTTCATTTCATTTACAAGACTTCAATTTTGTTTTTTAATATAACTGCCTTCTTTGTTTGGTATCTATTAAGAATTTATCCAGGGTGACTATCTTCCACAGGCGACTGTTAAAAGTATACAGTTGCCTAACAGGGTCTGCCATTAACATGAATTAAAAAAGTTAACTAACCTGAGTTGATGATTTGGCTTCCATGAGCTCCTTCTTCAGGTTATTCTTTTCATCTTCAATATTGCTTAAATTCTGTTCCATTTTCTGTCAAAGAGTCAAGTCAAACTCCCAGGTAAATGCACATTCATTTTCATAAGATAGAAAGATCCCCTTCACTTGTTAAAGAATATATTTAGTTAAGAATATTGGTGCGGTTAAGTTTGAAGGAAACCGATGATCAATCCTCAACTCATTAACTTGCCTCTCCCTCTTAATATCTCCTCTTGGCATCAATATGCTCGGAGGGAAAACAATTATGCAAGTTTGCTGCAATTCTGTTCTACCACATTGAGAAATTCTGTTACTTTCTTTTCAGACACTCAGGGGCAGATCCATGGTTTCATACATGAGGTGTGGCCCAGGGGTCAATGAAGTTGGCTCCCCATGTTGGGGGGGGGGTTGGAAGAAAGCTCACCCAGAAAAAATAAATTATTAAAATTGTACTATAAACAATGATTATTTAAATTTTTGTGAGAGGTTAAAAAGAGGTTAGAGTATCCTTGATCTGTGTCAGACATTTAAGACTTAGACCCATCACGTTTTTTCACAGCAGAGGTACCTAGTTTCAGCTTCTTTGCATATGAGACCCTGGGCTTAAGCCGTATTAATCACTAACTTGTGATGCTAACTACTGGTTTCTTGTGCCTTTGTGAAGAAAAGCTTCATTCACCTTGTAAACAAAAACGAACCAAAGTTGTTCAAGTTACTTGAGTGGATCCAGGAGAAAGAAAAGTGGATTGCTCATGGAAGGCAAACCAGTAAACTTAAGCAGGCTACCTGTTGTGTTTCTGCTGATCCCAGCTGTTGCTGTTGTACAGCATTGTAAGCTGTTAACATCTCTTCTCTTTCTTCTTTTAGAGATGTAACTTCCTCTTCCAACTTAACGACCCTGTCATTGTCTGTCGTATCTGCTGCTTGCTTCTTCAAGGTTGATATCTGCTTACTTAAATCTGTTCAAGAACATGAACAAATAAAAATAAATTATTCCCTGAATGTCAGTGAAGTATTTGAACTTAAAAGACTTAGAATACTATATTTATGCTTTTTTTTTGATAGGTAGTCGGGATTTAATGAAGGAGAAAGTTCTCGATAATAGATTATTATTATTATTTACCAAATTTATATAGCGCTCTTTTCATGCTAAAGCATGTTCAAGAGCGCTTTACAATGACAACAAAATGACAAAACCCTTAAAATATGAATATGAAGAATAAAATTGACACAGCCTAAATATTAATATAAAAAATATATATAAACGAAGAGAAGGGTAAGAGAGGAGTTTAAGCAATTTCAGTAAACAGAATTGCATGGAATATGAAACCATGACAGACGGTATTTAGACAAAACAACAACGGAAATGATGGGATACTAAATATTACGGGGGAAATGTTTAAGGAAAACATTACCTTCGCACTTGGCTTTCACTTTTTGACTGATAGCTGCTTGCTTCTTTATGTACTTAATCAAGTCTTCTTTCGGTAAACCCTCCAACTACAAAAAGAAAAAGTGTCCTTTGAAGTAAGAAATCCCACCATGAAGCACTAAACTGGACACTTTGTACATCCAACCATTTACACCGATTACAAACATAAAACACATACAATATTTAAGAACAATTATGGACTGTGGAAGCTATCAAACAGCTGGAAATGACATTCAAACATAAGTTATTCCCCACAGGTCAGTGTCCTGGGCTATTGACAAATGATCAACCCGTGCCTTGAATAATTCCTTTATTGGTCTTAAAATGACCTCATATGTTGCAAATATGATAATATCAAGTGTATACTGTAACTTATAAAAGGAAGCAGTATTTAACACTAACACAGGAAGTGAACAAGGCAATTGGCGCAAGGTCATATAAAATTATTCCTTCCATAAATTGGAGGTCCGGTCAATTGACTAACAACTTTTAACATTTTCAAAATTAAATGATATTCCATTCCTATAGGAAGGAATATATACAAAATTACTGTAACCAATAAAGTTCAGCAAACAGAGGTTTTTGACTCCATCAGTTGACAGATGACATCAGTTGCGGCTGTAACATTTACAATAAAGCATCAGATAGTTAAAACGTGTATCTTTCTGTCAAAAAATATCTTAAAGTGCAAGCGAGTCAGGTTGCGACCCGCTGGCAACATCTGGCCCACATGCAAGACTCTCTGTGGCCTGCAAGGTTTACAAAACCTTAGTAATAGAAGACTGTGACACTCTGTACATAAATATTGGAGCAATGTGTTTATTTACAATAATCAACTAAAGCCATGCACTCCATGAATTTTAGCAAAAGGACAAAACATGAAACTTTGGGATTTTCATAAATATAGTCTCGCATGAAGGGGGGGTGCAGGATCTCATGTTGTACACTCACCAACTCATCACTGGCAATGTGTTGCAGTCAACGATAACATTATCTATGCTCAAATATTTTGAAGAGTAAAAGCAAACCCTGCTGAAGCCTTACTTTAATCTTCACTACAAGTAAATTAAGAAACATTGTGATGGTTCTTCTCAGCCTTGGCTGCGATGATTTTATACATGAGTAAGTACATGATCAAAGCTGTTTTTGAACGTTCCCTGTTGAACTTAATGCAAGCTCAACTTGAAACATGAACTCAAAGCAAAGTATAAAGGCTGAAATGCTTCATTCTTTTTCTTCTTCTTTTAATTTCTTCTTCTAATGATCAATATCAATGTGGGTCTTCAGAAGTGAACAGTGGACATCAAATGATGAACTCATAGCATATATACAGTATGTCCTGCATGTGAATTCTCAGTGTCCAGTGGGATATTGAAACATTAACTTTGCGGTACTTCGAATGGACGTTTTTTGTTTATTCGTCAATTCCGCTAGGACTGATTTGACTTGAGTATTATCTAGTTTCTGATATGTAAAATGTGATGTGCATTCAGAACTGTTTGATGGACAAAAAATGTTGTCAATCCTATGATCTTATTTTGTACTTGTCCTGCTACAGTAACTATTACAGAAAACACAAAACTGCTAACTTTCCACTTTAACTTGTACAGTAGTAGGTGCCAAACCACAGAATGTACTTTCAAAACTGGTTTAGACACATAATACTGTGAACACAATGATTTTGTCATGTTATGTTTCCTTTTAATATTTATTTATTTTGTGTGTTTTCTTTTTCAGACTACCACTCAGTTTCTGAAGTTTACGCTGAATTCATAACCTAGCTGGTTTAAATACAAAAGATAGAAATACAAAACATGTGCAGTACCTTTCCAGCTTTACCCGGTGAAGGCTTAACTTCACCCCCTGGGTCCCCTGGTGGTTCTGTACTAGCCATATTAAACCGCACAGGCTACAATGTTTCTTCTCCAATCTGCAGAAAACAAATATACCAGAAATAATATGTTAGAAACACTGAATGTGCATGTGGTTCAACATTAATTAAATGCCACACTACTTCCGTAGTTTGTCTTAACAATTTCAAATAACAATTAAGCACTCGATTCTAAATTTATTTTGACATTCCCTATCCATCTCATACATGGGAAACCTATTAAACTTTTCATATTTGAAGAACTATGTTAATACATCTTCTATAATATTCTTTTTCTATTTTCCAATCCAATCAAGCATCCTTTCTTCTCATTGTCCAGCTTGCTAATTCTAAGTTCACATTGAAACTTTCATTTAATCATAAAATTGCTCATAAAATCGGCTTTGCCGATGAGCTGGGTGTTTTACCCAAGGTACCACTTTCTACTCTTTTGCAACAAGGTTTGAGAAAATTCATGTGAAGAACACCATCCCATTTGTGTTTTATATTATACTCACTTCCTGAAAAATGAGTGGATTTTCTTCACATTCCCAACAACAGGTAAAAACATATGCATGCAATAACCCTTTCCTGATTGCATGATAGAAACCAAATTTTATCAGGATATATTTACATAAAATCAGGAGAATGTCCCATAGTTGGCAGTATCAGAAATGAACTGCAGCGGAAACAAATTGAAACCAGGTCTACAGGTATTGAAGAATATGGCCTAACTTACAGTAGGCCTAGCCTACACTAGGAAGTTGCGCATGAATGATATGTAGGCTACACTTTTGACTACTTCAGTAAAATGGTGTTCAAGCCTAAAACCGAGGTTGAGCATCAATTTAATCACAGGGACCAAACTTGTAAATAGATCCTATGCAACATCTCACACTTGTCACAGTTCGTGCTACTGCTAGTAACGTATGTCTGCAAATACGCGTCTGTACTGTAATACGCGTTTGTACTGTAACGCGAGACATAAACGTTAGGCCTAACTTTGAGCAAGGGCATTGCCTGTATTTTACAAGGTTTATTCAATAGTAAAATGTTAACGATGGTGCAATATACCTCTAAATGATATTCTTCATCCTTCTCATGTTACTGTATTGAGACGATACCTGGTTGGTTTACAAGCATACATGTACACGTACGGTTTCGCTAGGATCACCCGTACGTACTAATAGTTTCTTATAGTGTAGGAAAACGAAAAGCCAGTCGTTCCCGGTATGTTATCGACTAACACGTAAACGTTAGAGATCAGACTAGTGCTAAGTATACCATCAGTTACGTCAGTTGATGACGTTGTCAATACACTAGAGTCAAGTGAGCAGCACATTCAACCGCTCATTTGTTTTGAATCAATAGGGGTTTCGCGTGACAGGATTCCAAGATATACATGGTTCACTTTAGAACACCTGCCTGCATCATGAAGCCAATTAATTAGCTTTTAGAATTCGGCCACAAAATCCTGTATGACAGGGATCAGGATAAGGACGGGCCGGGGTGAGGGAGGGCGAAGGGAGTGGTCCTCCACGATTTTCATTGGAGGGCAGTGGGCGTGGTGACTGATTCGAAAAGTTTATCACCACTAAACATGGGTCCTGCCCTCCCTATACCTACCTAAAATTTAAACCTGCCATGCCCGATTTCCTGCATGTGGACCAGTGGGAAAATACCCAAGGTAAGGGGTAAACTTCCAGTGGACATTGATTTATTTGTGCCCTAAATCATAGCCCACAGAAAGATTCTCAACCCTCTCGGGCTGAGATCCTATTGAAAAATTGGCCAAAATGACTTAATTTTTTCTGAGGAACTTTGAGAAATCAAAATCTTCTTCGAATATGACTTCACTCAAGTTACTATTCATGTGCGTGACATTGTACCTTCGTTACAAAGCCGTACAAGAGGGGGTGGTCTCTTGACGAAGAAAATGTTTTTAAACAAATCACCAACGAATTTCCACCGTGACGTTTATAGAATTTGATCGTTCAGATCTCAGTAAACTGACTTTGTATAAATTCTTATGTTCGAAAAAAAATTAAAAGAAATCAGCCTATGATTTCTAGTTAAATCCTAGCAGCTTGTTAGATCAGTCTTCACTAAAACAAACTAAACATACAAACCATAAAACATACACAACTTACATACATTCTAAAACATACAAAACAAAAAATAAAAACATAAAAATTAACCAGAATGCAAAAATGCATTGTGGTTTCGATGATGTAACATTAGCAGTTTTCTTCATGAATCTGATGTATTGTATAGTGAGGGTGTACATGTTTACAAGGGTTTCACAATTTGACCTCTGATGACCGTAATGAACTTTGACCTCCACCAAAAACAATAGGCTTCTTTAACTCAATGTGGTACTTCTACACACTAAATTAAAGGTCGGCCAAAGCTTCCAGTATTGAGATATCGTGTTAACAAGGTTTTCACAATTTAACCCGTTTTTTTAATTCACCAAAACATACCATAAGATGATTTTTTTTGTTTTGAGGTTACTCCTGTGAATGGTGTTTCCATTTCATTTGTTAAACATTGCACAAGAAGCATGACACACAAGGACAACTTTGCAAAAGACATTTATTTCTTCAACACAAAATATGTCATGCAAGACAGCATATTCAAATCATGCCATAAAAATATGAAAATTTGCACAAGTTATTTTGTCATTATCAACTTGATCAGATATATTCACTCTGTGCTTATGGCATAAACTTACTTACAAATATATAGTTTCCTCTATCTACTCCATCTTTCTCTAAGTCAGAAAATTTAAAATCGATTCAGATGAGACAATGTACTGCAAATATATCAAATCTTTACTACAAAACTGAAGGACAGGCGGTAATTTTCTTGAAGCAGCTTTTGTCTTGAATTTTGTATGGTCTTGTAATTTACCATTGAATGCTATTAACAAGTAAGCAATGACAGTGCAATTAATAACTACCATTAGCTTTATAATTACTAGACAGGTTTTATTCAAATAAGTCAAAAGACATGGAACATTTTTGAAAGTTTTATGACTGCACATATTTTTATACTGGGACCTATTAATTTGGTCCTCTCATTATAAATTATTAATTAAAATAATGAAAAATTTCCCCTGCAATGAAACATTTAGGGTAAAATGAAATAATTGCTATTCCTTAGTTTTATGTTCTTTTTGTTGAAAATTACATAAGTAGGCTGGCGTGTGACCGATCGACTGTAATGTTACTTTGAGCAATCTAATAGCCCCCCCCGGTTCCTACGCCCTTGAATACATATATAATACTGGCAGTTTTGATGTCCAACTGCAAAGAATTCCAGAGATTTAGTTATTTTGATTCAATTATTAGACTTTTTAATTAGAATTATTAGATTATTAGATTCAATTAAATTAGATTCAATTTGTGTCCTGAATGAACTACTTTGAGAGTATAACTGGAAAGCGGGTATGGTCAACCTTAACATATCCTTTGATAATACTTCAGAGCTTAGCTGAAACCACTTCGTGAACAGAGCGATAAGAGAATAGACAGGTTTGTTGAAAAGAATGCGTTGTGTGATGGGTTAATACAAATGGAGATATTTAAGAATTGGCATTACATGGTCCCTACTACTGGAATCAGTGGTGTAACCTACTCACTGGTCAAAACACTAAATAAGTTAATGTTTCCATAACTTAGTTAAATTCTTGATAGATGATCCTTGCAGCACATATTTAATACCAGATATCTATAATCTTTACTAAATCCTTGTTAGGCAATCTAGATTTGCAAGTAGTCAAATCTTTACCAGTTATTATACTGCCCAAGTGTTGTCAACTACTGTCAGCCTGTGAAGCTTCAATATTCTCACCTAAAAATTAAAACTGTAACAGGTTGCTATAAAAGGGCACCTTTGCCTTGATTAAATAAAACTTGACTACATGACTCATAAGGAAACATCTTGAAAAATATAATCTACTTTTTATTTTTATTAGAAAAATATATCCTCATTATCCTGCATGTTGCATAACATACTCAATCGTGAATTTATCAAGTACAATTATTGGCAAGCAGTCATCATTTTTGTACCAAAACCCCTGATAGTCCTTTTTAATGCCCAAATATCAAGACCATGGCATCTCGTTCACCTATTTCGATTTCTGCAGCATTCCCGGTACAAGATAAAACAGGCTTTAATCAGGAAGGCACTTCCCAGTGCTCCAAAGTAGGCACCATAAATCATGAACTGTGAAAAAAAACAGAAAAGGAGAAACATGTAGAACATAATGGTAGAAGATAAAACACAAAATGAACTTTAAAAAAATTTCATTATGATCTGTTTTCAATATAATACAAATCTATTATAAGAAACTGTTCAAAGGTGAAAACTTATTATGCAAGATTTGTCGGTAAGAATGTATCAGATGTAATCATGTCTTCTTACACCCATGCCAAATGCTATTAATTTACATCACAATAACTTTGGAAATCCAAACAAATATAACAATTATAAGCATGGCAGGTACAGTAGTAAGCATGTTTAAGGAATGAAAGTTCCTGCGGCAGACAATTGAAAGGTTTTAGATGAAGAAATGGGTAGTGGAAAATCTACCATTAAATAGCTAATTGAGAAATGGTTGTTTGAGGTTGTAGTACCAGCATTTAATATGATAGACATATCCCATCAACGCTCCGTAAAATGGATCATTTTATTGGGTGATAAGCTAACTTTTTGAAAAATTGTTTGAAAACTTTGGAAAAATTGATTCTACAACTTGTTTGGGACTAGTAGATATATGTATATGTATATGCATTTCTTCAGCCATATAACATTTCAATGATAGTCCTCAATGGGTCAACCAGAGAGTTGTTATGGTTCCATAACAACTCCCTGAGTCAATTAACTATTCATATCATATTACTTCCCCCGATAAGTCAGACCTTAACCCTCTGCACATCAAGAGAGCTCATATAAGAGTTTTGCTGGTCAATGGAATTTCCCAAAACCTTTCAGTAAAAATTAAAGCAGCTACAGTAATCTCTGCTCAATCTCTGCTCTCAATCTAAGGCTAAACAATCACAGTCTTGTATGATTTAATTTGCCTAACTATATTGTTTGTCCTTGCTATCCCAATAAGTCAGAGGTCAAACCCAGTGCAAAAGGGGGTCACAAAAGAGTGCGCTTGGTGGGTTGTACGGATGCAATTCCAACAAACGTATTCTGATCAATACATTTTGTACCGTGGATGTGACTCTAATGCCAGGTATATTTATTCCACATTTCTCTCAGACTTTCTTACCTGTAAATCTGCTGGGCTGTTAAGCACATGACTATCCACTACTATTAATGTCAGCAAAGTCTCCAGCACCAAGGCGACGAAGGTGTTCCAACCAAAGACTAAGGCATAACGCTCTACGGTCAGAAACTTGGCTATCTGAAAACTAGATGGAAACGACGAAAAGAATGTAGTACATATTAAAATATAAATATGTACAGTACCACAGAAAAAGAAGAGGAAGCAATAACAAATATTAATGTTTAAGTAAATTAACATAATTCATACATGTGCAATCAGATTTTTGTGATGAGCATCTTACCCAAAAATGGAAATCTTGATCTATTTTTAAGACATATCACATTTCAGGAATGCCACCTTGAACACGATGTGATGTCATAGTGTCACACTATCACCAGAAGGTGACACAGTTTTTTCCCCTTTTTTTCTCTCTTTTTCATTAATTTTCCTATTCATATTTTCCTGAGGAAAGTGAACGATACCAATCGCGACAACAAATTGCCAGTTGAATAACTTATAAAATATTTAGAAACATGGGGGGGGATCTTATCATAATTGCGTGATTGCTTACTAAAAAGTATGGTGTCGTAAGCGATTGTAGAGTGAGGTAGTGACAACAGAAGGCAAAATGGGCCTTAAATATTAAACTTGATGAACGAAATAACAAAATGTAAATCTTACCTCGCTATGGTGATCAAAACTTGATATGAAGCCCTGAAGATGATGTAGTTTACAAAAGCCACCCAAATATTGGTTGTAAGGCTCATGGTAAATATCAGGATGCCGTCAAGAACGGAGACAACGCCCATCAGAAATTCTCCGTATATATCCCAATTGGTTTTGACATACATTATCAAGAAAGAGCTGATGGCACCTGTATATGGGATGGGGAAAAGGAAACAGTTAAAGTATCATCACTTTTAGTAATAAATGTCACAATTCTGCAATACCAAACTGAACTGTTACAAGATGGAAAATACACATGTATAATAAAAACTGTTTTCTAAGTCACTGAGTGCAACACAGTCCAACATCTTTTGAACTATGATATATTTTTTTTTTTGAAAATTGTGCAAAATACATCAAAAAGCAGAACACTTTCACATTTTCAGAAACTTAAGGAAACTTGTGTGTGTGTGCAAGTAAAAACTGAAGCAGGAAGATCAGTACGTCACGCCTCATTTGATACTTTTGTCAATTTGTTTTTCGTTTCATCACATTTATTTGGTTTATCACTTCACGTATAAACACAACAGATTCAACATAACATAAATTGTTATTACAGAAATTAAATACACATGAGGGGAAAGGAAGTGCACAGAACCTGGCATGTGCTTGAAGATGTGCACTCCCGTATACAATACACAAAAACAATGAGAAAATTAACAACTACGAAGACTACTAGAAATGAGACAGCTAGGTTTGAACCAGAAATTAGAAAAATGGAAAACACCCCCAACCACCCAATAAACCCCCTCACCTTCCCCACCCATGATAATTTAACAGCTAGTTGATATTCAGAGACATTGTAAACAACAAAGTATCGTACCCAGGAGGGTAGACGCTGCTTCCACTGCACCGTAGTACGGATTGTCAGGTACCTGCTCACCCTGCTTCATGTATATCAAGTCCCAGAGATTTTGAACATAGTTTCCTATCTGGTAATAACCACAGGTAGCTACTGACCACCAAAGTGACCACTGGAGTAGATTCCAATCGCTGTAAATTGACAAAAACTCTCGCCACATCTTTTTTATGACTAACAAAGACTTAACACTGTTGCTTTGGATGGAAGAAATAGTAAACTCTCCCTTTGCAGGGCAGCATGGTTCTTCCTCTACTGAAGGGGAATGAGAAGATTCAGGTGACCCTTCCGAGGTATCCCGGTCCTGCTCATTATGTGCATCCTCATTATTCTGAATCGTTCCACTTATTGGATCCTGCTTTGGCTCTTCGACTTCTGATGCGATAGGGTGCACAGCTGTGTTATCCCCCACTGCGTTGGCTTCCTCATTGATGAAACTCTGATGGAAAAACAGACTCTTCTTAGCTCTGGGGAGAACAACCCCGATGAGTGTAGCAATGCTCACAGTGACAGTACCAAGAATATTCAGACCCGCGTAGGTTAAAATATCGTATGTGACGAAAACCTGACCAAGGACACTAGAAAGGAAGCCACCAGCCAGATATGCAACCCTAGTGTAACTGGAAACAGCCTGATATTTCTCTGGGGGTACCACAGCGTACAAGTACGCAAAGTAGCCAATATCTGCAGCAGTGGCAATGCCGTAGAAGCACTGCATGAGTTGCATGAGACCGACACTGTAGCCGAAAATCATTACAATCCCCGATGCAACCAGAGCGAGTCCCTCTGCCACGATGACAGGTTTATATCGAACCAAGTCTGTCAGGATAAACACGGGTATCAACGAAGCTGCATACGAATACGTCCAAAAGGGGTAGATGCGATTTTCTATCTCACTCTCTGTTAAGTTCTTGCTTAATAGAAATGGAGTAAGGAAAGGTTCCACTGGTCTTATTTCCTTGATGAAACCAAACAAACAGATCGTGATGGTGGGGATAATCCACCTGTTGGCAGGATCCATCTTTGTCAAGGGTCCAGGCAAGTACTGTTGTTTAGTCTGTCAAAATGAAGAGCGAAAAGAAGGGTTTGTATGAGGTTCGGTCCAGATAGATAGCTCTTGGACAAACTAGCCAAATGAATTTCAGGTGCATTTATTCCACTGAGTGGACTCTGCCGTAATTACATTCCAGAACCTTCCAACATTCACAGCAATAATTCAACAGACATTATCCAGGGTATCTTAAAAATTCTATGAAAATATGTAAAATATTATAACGGCACATTTAGTTAACTCATTGCAGTAATAAGGTCTAGGCTAGATGAATAATGCATTGAGGAATCAATTTGCAATGATGGAGTGAAATCTGCTAGGGCTAATCCAAAAGGTGGGAGCTATTCACCTAAACAATGGTTTGATAACGATGGTGCTCTGGCTTATTTACGCGATCATCTGTTCAATAATTGTTGCTCTGGTGCTTAGTGACCTGATTGTCAGTTAAAATAAATGATACACTGGTACTTATTTAACTGATCTTTGATTCAATCATAATGATGGCGCTCTTACTTGTTTATTCCATCATCAGTGGAATAAGCGATGTATTGGTGCTTATTTACCTCATCAAAGGTTACATAAGGGTGTGCCTCTTTACTGGAATATAGGTTAAATTTGGGTCATTCCATAATAAATTACCAGATTATGGAGTTTGTTGCAGTTCAACCTCTTCTAAAACTTACTAAATTTATTGTATGTTGGAAACACCAAGTAAGTAGTATTCTGATATTGAAATTGTGTACAAATCTCTACTTAAGACATGCATGCCTTGAAATAAAATATGTGAGAAATGTTTAGTGGTGGCTAACAAAACAACTTGGTAAATAGGCTATACCATAATGTAGCCAAGTAAAGCCCTAGGGGGTGGGGGGGGACTAGGAAGCCTTATCCAACATGTGAAAGATGGCATTCGATCCTTCGTCTTTGTTTTCCATCTGTCAGGCGAATAAGGAAAGTGTTGACAGTTTAGGCAGTGTTATTTGGCTGGCTGCGGAGCGTATAGAAGCGACCTTGAAATTAGGCCTAGGATGCAAGCATACCGTATACTGTGACCTAACATCAATGCTACAGCCAGTCGTAGGCGACTACTACTCATTGTAAAGCTAACCAAGGGCGCCGTTTTGTTTTGAAAATTGGTGGGGACGTGACTATCTAAGCGGAGCGCGACCATGGGTTCGCGCGGAGCGTACCATAATTTTTTTGACAGATGTACCCCCCAGATTGCCGGAAATTGCATTTCCCAGACACAATTATGATCAAAAATGGGTCATTCATTTTAATATTTCACGGTTTTAAATGTTTCATGAAAAATAGTAATTAAAAAAATACAAGAATAAGAGTTACTGATGATAAATTTATCAAATACAAACAACATAATGAGCCGATATAAAACAAGAAATTAGTCCATCGTCACCTTCCTTCACCGCCCTTTGGGCAGTTGGGCGTAGCATATTTGAATCCTAAGATATCAAAATATATGGAATGGAAGTCTTTACCTCAAAAGAAAAGTTTATAACAAATCCTCCTTTGGAAAAGGACAGCGACGTTTGAGTTCGATCTCTCCTACACTGTGTCATGGGCTGAAGTCAGCAACGCAATTTCAACAAAGGCTGGTGTTGTTTTTGGCTGCTGGAGACATGGTTGAAGTTAGCACCACCGGGTAGCATACATCAATGAAACAAGCAACTTGTAAGGCTGCCAATTAACGTGTCAGACTTGTTTCCATCTTTTGCATTCGCTCATTCATTAGTTTTGTTGCTTATTTTGATAACGTCTACTGGGTACTTGAGATCTTTACGACTAACACGGTATAGCAGGATATCATGGATAGTCGGACTTCCAAAATTCACTCAAAAGATGGTGGGGACATGATATATCATGTCCCCACCTCTGAAATTTTTGGTGGGGACGCGTCCCTGTGTCCCTGCGGGAAACGGCGCCCCTGAAGCTAACTTATGGCAGCTAACGTTAGGCTATGCTAGCTTAAGCCTAACCTTCCTCGAAGGCACACATAACTTTTACCAAGGGAAATGTTTGAAACAATAAGAAAGCGCGATGAAGTCCCTGCCAAATATCACTTACGTGTCCACTTGAAGGAACGTAATTTCGTTAAATGGCCATCGCAATCTCTCAGATACTGAAAGTTGATGCTCGATGCACGCAATTAGGGCCTACATATAAACTAGTTGCATTCGTTTTGGCGTTCCATAAAAAGTTTTATGTCACCGACCATAACAGACAAGATTTTTTTTAACAAATCGTAGTGTTAAGTACAGAAACATAAAGGATGTACAAGATGTTGAAAATTCTTTGAGTAGCAAAACCTTTGAGCATTCAATGGTTCTGTGAGTGTGCGGAAACACAACCATTCGATAATATCTGGTGTATTTTACGAGGAGTCGCGTACGTATCACTTGTATGCACATCTGTCACTTTCTCACATATGACACTTTCGTCATAATAATCACTTGGGACATGGGGAACGATTAATGACGAATGGTCACGGTCACAAATCAGTGGCGTAGCCAGCATTTTATTGGCAGGGGCAAGATTTTTCTTAAGGGGGGCAACCCGTGTTGGTTGATGGTAGGAATTACCAAGAAATATATGTATTAATGGGCACCTCGTCTGCACAAATACACATCCAATGGTTCTGTGGAACATGACACACTTTCACTTAATTTACCTCTATTGCAGAGACAGTCGTCGTGGTTTCTTGGATACAATGAATAAATTAGCTACTCCAATTCACTACATGCTCAGATTTCCACACAAACAAGTTTCACTAGGCCTATAGGGCTTATACGTGCACTGAAAATTCTCCACGAGTGGCATCATTGGTCGCTGAAAATGCACATGGGTTGCTAGCGCTAGTTTGTAATGGTTATACAACCGGCCAAATTATTGGCGCTTATTCTGTAGGACAATATTGATCAACGGTCTCCGTATGTGGTTATGATAAATGAACGGAATTTGTAAAATCTCGGTCTGATTACCAAGTTCTGACCTTATATGAAGTATGAAAATGAGCCCTACTTGTGATTAGAACTCGAAAAAATGTAAAAAAGAAAAGTATTTTAAATACATCACTGGATTTCATTTGGGGGGCAAGACTGTAGCACAAGCAAATTTGGGGGCGGGCATTCCCCCTGCCCCTCCCCCCCCCCCTCTGGCTACGCCACTGTCACATATACAAGTACAGATTACGGAATGGGCCACGTGCGTATCTTCACGCCGTTCTTGCGTGGATCAACTACTGTACTTTATAACGATTCGATGCCGTGTTTATCTTCAGCAATCTTGAAACACTTTGTGTGTAAGCGTCCAAGTTTCATTATTAACCGTAAGGTTTAACCATAAGGTTTTTTTTTTTTAAAGTTTTCTGTATTTAAAAAAAGTTAAAAGGTACATTGAACCTTGCAGCAAGAGTTGTTGCAGCAAGAGGTTGGTGGGGTGGATTTGTTTAAAACACACAACATATATTGTTTCACACTGACACTTCACTGATGGAGCACAGGTATTGTTGTATGGTCAACTTATCTTAGCACAATTAGAAGACAATTAGATGTTTAATTCTGCGCTCATAAGTATGTCTTTAATGTTCTGTCTCGTGTTGTTGAGACGCATTCACAGACCTGATTAAAATTAGCAGCCACTAACAGCACATGTAAACAAATAACACATTTCTTATAAATCGAGGGCAGCAATGCTAATTCATAACCAGAGCCGTATATTAAGATTTTACGGCTCTGTTTAATAACTGTAAAAATCATAGGTGATAAATGTCATACTCCAGGTATCACAGGGTGTTCAACATGGGTTGACTGTCATTGACTTGTAACCTCTAAAACAAGCTAACATGGCACTGATTTAAAAAATAGTGTTTCCCAATCATACAAGTCAATTTGATGATCCAGTTAAGGACCATATTTGGTAACTTGCTGATCTGCAAAACTGGCTCACCATGGAAACAAGAGATGGAGAATAATGTAGTAAAATGTTGAAATCGTGAAAGGTGATAACCTCCAGGGACAAAGAGTACATTCTTCAACAGGATATGCTGTACACATCACTAAACTGATCGTTTCCTAAATTATCTTTAAAAGAGCTAGTTTCACCAAACAAAAGAACAACAAAAAAGAAAAGAAATGAAAATGTATACTTTGAAGAACGATTTGAAGTTTTTAATTGAAATAGAACTTTCCTATACATTTAATTACAATAGCACATATTTTGCTAGTTTATAGAATCATTGCATGATATTAGTACAAATCTCTTTAAATTTTGAATAGAGTTGAAGAAACTGACATAACAGAATGAAAAACATCCCGAAATTTATGGATGTAACTAAAAAATTAGTACATAATGGAAGCTGAACCAAAAAAAAAACATAATAATCCAAACTAAAGCTTTCTTTACCCAAGAACCATCTGGAGTAAATGATGAGAGTTGTTACCAAGGAGACCCTATATGGTGGCAGCATTGAAGTAAATGAAGTGTATAGTGGAAAAGAAATAAACGTTACAACAGCTGACAATTAAAATGACTTTGGTTGGAGGAAACAGATACTTTAGATAGACACCAATGGATGCTTTTAAGGTACCTGAACTTTCAAGATGAATGGAACCAGGAATAACCTATTGCACAGCCACATTAAAATAGGATGACATGTTTCTTAAAGACTCCTGTCACTTTTTCACATTTCCTTTATGCATGGCTTTACGTTCCATCACTCAGTTTCTAAACAGGAGACATTCTCTGATGGCGAGGATCCTTCCTTTAATAAAAAAAGATCATTTTATCCTTTGTTTTAATCCCCCACTTTGTTAAGATTTTATATTTTTAAAAAAAGGGCGTCTGGTTTAATTTAATCAAAGTACTCTTAAAATGAGTAAACTAAAACAGACATTATTTTAAAAAGGTAATTGTATGGTGCCCAAGGAGTACTGTCTGTTGGTCGTGCCAAAAGACATTCTATTGCAAATTAAAAATGAACTAATAATGGCAAAAATGATGGGATCAATGATAAAATTTAAAAATGAACTATCATTTCATGATATTAAACAAATTTTTAATCAAAAAGGAAAACTTTAAAAAAAAAATTGTCTGGTGCCCAAGAAGTGCTGACTGTTGGTCTAGCCAAAACACAAGACAGTGACTTTGATACCTTCCATTGTAGATTAACATGAAATAAAAATGGCAAAAAAGATCGGATCAACTATAGAATTTCAAATGTAACTATCATTTCACGATATTAAAAAACAACACTTTACTGACAATTTTAATACATATAACATTTCACATATAATGATCTCATTTGCAACAATTGCGTGGTACATTACAATTTATTATTTCTTTCCTTTTTTCGTTATCAAGTATTAATTTTACTTTCAGGAGGAACTCCTGCCAAGATTTTATTCTAGATATCAACGAAATAAGAATTTTTCAAGTTCACATTTCATACTCTTTGCAACAATACTTTCTTAAAAGCCTTAATTAATGCACTTCTCTGGTGAGTGTTCCCCACACAGTCTGCAAACTAATGACCTCTGACCCCACACAGTCTGCATACTAATGACCTCTGACCTGCTCAATCTATATCTTGCAAAAACAAAGTTGCAGTGTGCAATACGAAAAGGTATAACACTGAGTAGCCTCTCTAGTTTCAAAACTCTTGAAAAGATCTAAAAAAGGGTTTTTTTTTCCCCTAATTTATTTAAGGGCATGAACTTTCATTACAACCTATCAGGTGTTAACGTTGACCGTTCTATATCTGTTGTAAAAGGTTGTGTACGACATGAGGGTGTGACACAAAACTGTAACGTTTGCAGCACTGATGGATATATGATATAATGCCATTTACAAATCACTTAAATATAGTTGAAATTCCCAATTTTTCCGGACGAAAATGCTTGGTTTAAGTGACATGAACAACAGAGCTGTATCTGAGCTGTGTGAATTAATTAAGTACAAGCCATGACATTATCAGCACCCCCCCCCCCCTCCCACCGTACCTCTCACTCAACTATTTAACTCAAAACACGGGATATCCTTAAAGGAGCAGTCAGAGCTAGGAGATAACAGAAGTGGCATTATCGACTGTTTAACGGAGATGCTGATCATTAGCCTTCCCAATTTCAGTTGTTCCGGTTACTTGGATAGAAATAACAAAATTTAAATGAAAATTACGGAGGGATTGTTTCAGACCGACGTGTTAACATTTCAATCTTCCAACACTTTTGAAAGCTAGGCATAAAGTAGAAGCAAGAACATGTCCTTTGAAAGGCTAGACCCAATGTAATAAACTGATGATGGCACATGAGCGTCAAATGAAGCAGACCTTAAGTCCTGTCCCTCGGTCCACCCAACCCCCCCCCCCCTGACGGTGCATGTTCTATTAGAAGTAAGACACACAGTTATAAATTGATGATGGTATACCAGTGTTCTTTCAGTTTAAAGCAGTATAATGCGTTCCACTATAAACACACACACACATAAACTGATGCCACACAAGCCAATACAAATCACAACTGCCTAAAATACTCTCTTCCACCTTTGGCACGGTCCCTTCAATCACAATATCGTGACAAGGTGATTCTTTTTCAAAGGAATTAACAATTTTGTAAGGAATGAGCAAATTCAAAAGTGATATTTCATATAAATAAGTCAGAAGACTTAGGTTCTGTCTTTAAACTTGACAAACTTGCATTCAGAAGGGAAAGAATGAAAACGGCATTCTATTGTCTACTGTTATATTGCAACGGACAAGCATGTAATGTTCAGTACACCACTAAGAACGGCCAGATATAGGAGACAAGTTCACATTTAACCGCTAGCTTCTGACATCATACGGCACATGAAAGTTTCGGACATCGAACAATGTATCAACATTCTTCTTACACAGTGCGCACTAAGCTAATGCAGCCGGTATGTAGTATGTTCTATAAAGTGCATTAAACTGCGTCAAAGTTTTGCATAAAGAGTTTGCGCCCGCTATTCTATTCCATGCATGGATTAATTTATTCTGTGTTACCAGATAAAATGTTTGGCACATTTGCTATAATAGGACAAAGATATATAGCACACCTCTTTACACATGAACAATTTATTCTATAACTGACAAAATTCAGAGCTTTCATAATCTGCTACACAACAATTTCAACACTAAATTCTTCCCTGGAGTTGTCTCCTAGCTATAATTACATCACCAGTGGAGGTATTAAGGTAATGACACAGTTTGTATATACTTTAGCTGTACCCAATCAGGCGCATAGCCAAGGGGGAAGCGAAGGGGGCCACTGCCCCCCCCCTCCCACCTTGAGCATATTTTTTGTGTACGTTTTTTTGATATAGCTATTAATTTCAAAATTGAAAATGATTAGATGCAACTTACAAGGCCTGGGAAGTGCCATTTCCAGCGATCTGGGAGGCATTTTCGGCCAAAGTTTTCTTGTACGCTTCGCGCCAACGCCTGGTGGCGCTACGCTTACAGAGTTTCCAATATTTTTTTTTCAGATAATTTGCCTACAGGTTCGCCCCTCCCTTGGCAAATTCCTCGCTACACGCCTGTACTGAATTTTAACGGAAGGAGTTTACCACAAAATCCACTACTTATTTTCTGAGTAGTTTTCTTCCCAGCTGCTCAAGACATAACATTTACATCGACGTAATTACATGGCCAAAAAAGCTGACACAGGCAGGACTCAAAAGCAGCCGATAGAAAGAATGCTGGGAGAGGAGAAGGTCCAGTGACGAAAAGGTATAAAACAAAATGACATTTGTGCTTTTAAGAGAGGTTAAGTGAGTTTAGAAAGCTAGCCGTATGTGAATAATTAACTGCCCGATTCTTCATTCGGTTTCGTTTTCGGGAGTCTTCTCCATCTCCTCGGTGTCCTCTTTCTCGATCACTGACTTGATCTGATCTAGAATCAGATCGAAACGATCTGCTCCCTGGTAGTCGATCTCTCCTCGTTCCCACGCACGCTGTTCGGCTCTTGGAGAAGAAGAGCGGGCCGAGGCTGTACTGTCGTCTAACTTCATGTCGCCAAACTGGTTCGCAAGATCCTTTCCCTGTAACAAAGAGGAGCAAAGAATAATTTGTGGAGAGAGGATGTATCTACGGGAGGGGGAAAACTTCTATTTATCCATAAATGTCACCATGATCATCATCTTCGGGGTTACCAGACAAATGTTAGAACATTGAAGAAAACCTTTCTGTCTTATCTCAAAAGTTTGAAATCAACACAAAAGAGTGACTTTCGGCATTTTGAAATGTCATCAATTTTGCCTTATGGGAGCATTCCAGAGACTATGGTTTAAAGCTGAATATCATTAAAGCCCAAACAAGCTACAGAAAGGAACTTTACTTGAACTGTGACACTTCAGGACTAAAATTATACCTAATAATATCACTCTTTTATGCAAGTAACCTTAAGTCTTTGGCAGGCTATTAAAAGCATGGCTTTTTGGTTAAGAATACACTACAATGCATGTCTCTACCTACAATAAAGCTTTATGCAGGTTTATGATAGAGTGTCTCATATTATGCAGGCTACAACAGACCCTTGCTATATGTGTCAGTCTATGTCACAGACTTACTTCAAGCATATCAGACTCTACAATGTTAGACTTTTACACAGGTTAGACTTTTACAGAGGACTGAAATTTTACCTAATAATATCACGCTTTAATGCAAGTAACCTTAAGTCTTTGGCAGGCTATTAAAAGCATGGTTTTATGGTTAAGAATACACTACAATGCATGTCTCTACCTACAATAAAGCTTTATGCAGGTTTATGATAGATTGTCTCACTATATGCAGGCTACAACAGACCCTTGCTATGTGTGTCAATCTATGTCACAGACTTACTCCAAGCATATCAGACTCTACAATGTTAGACTTTTACACATGTTGAAGAGCTCTTATGACAGACTTCTCAACTCACCCCTCATTCTTGGACAGATAGGTGTCTAGACTTTGATCTATGTCCTTGATATTTATAGCTTAGAAGTCACATCCAAATCAAAATCACAGTGAATGCTGAGAGCAGAGTTCTTGCGATTATTTTTCCGTTGTTCTTCAACTTACACCTAGCTTCTACATGACATCATTATTCAGTAAACTCTAATTAACCATTACTACATGTTTAGCTTACAGTCACAAATTCAGCAATGATCTGTTACTATGAATGTAGGTAATATGTTTTTCCGACCCCCAGACCCCCAATTACAGACTCCATACGTCAATGGGCCATACTAAGCATACACGTATTAGTTTGCATATACAGAATATTTTATGTTACAATGACATCATTTTATAACAAACCTGTGATGATTGTTACTTCTTTTCCCCATAATTAACACTTTACCAGCAGCATGTTGTGCATATATATCTGATTGGTCTGGGTGGGGAATATGATGGTGGGGGGTTGGGATGGTGGTTTGGGTGGAGGCTAAGATTGGGGGTTGGGATGGTGGTCTGGGTGTTAGATAAGGTGGGGGGGGGATGGATGATAAATGAGAGAATCTGCCCCTAAAAACATATTATAAGTTGAACCATTGGAAATTGAACAATTCATGCCAAGTTGCCATATTACTTTTCTCTATATTAAACTGCTAACAACATAGACCTGTCTGTTATACTGTTAAGTGTACAGAACAAAACTGAAATAAAATGAAGCCAGCTACAGTTCTGCACTGTAGAAATGTGAATACAAATTACAAACAGTTGATGATAACATGTGACCAGTCTTGATAAAATTAACAAGAGCCCCACGGGCACTATGATTTCTTGCTTTGTGGAATATTAATATGTGTATACCCAATATAATATTTATGCCCAAATGTACCAGTTATAAACCAACTTTATTTCAAGTCTGGATACAATCTGACGTAAGGTGCAGAGTTACTACTATTTTAAAATTTTGGCCCATCCCCAAATGGTCTCAAAAGTATTGGGCCCTACAGATTCAGGCCCAAAGAATGTGTCTCAAAATGCATTTGAGGTGGAATAAAATTTGGGCCCAACTGGCAAGGAATTTTCTGGGGCCCAGATGGCCTACATGTACCAGCTATTAACCTACAACTGTATACCAAACCAAGTTTAGCTAGAATCCGACCTACGATTGCAGAGTTATTGCAATGAAAAGCAATTGTTGGGCCCAAATGGTCAAAAAATATCGGGCCCAAAGAATGTGTCTGAAATGCATTAGAGATGGATATGACTTTGGGCCCACCCAGCTTAAAAATAAACCGGGAATTTTTTGGGCCCAGACAGTCCCACAAAATCAGGCGTAAATGTACCAGCTATTAACCAACAACTGTATACCAAGTTACGCTACAATCCAACTTAAGGTTTTGGAGCTATTGCAATGTAAAGATTTTTTATGCATGACCCTATAATCTCATTAATATTCATAAGTTTAGTGCCAAAAACAATAGGTCACACCTTCTCACTATAATACATCTACATAGCAAGTATGACAAAGATCCATCACTCCGTTGTCGAGTTATCGCAGACACACACATGCCAACCTGACTGCATAGGTTCCTTTGCTTCCAGCAAGGAACCAAAAAATTATGACCAAAAAATGTTACACAATATGGACAATTAGAATGAGGCAGCAGATGTTTAGGGTAGAGAACAATTAGTCACAAAGTGATACACTGCATGAAGAATACAATTAAGCTGGATACTTACGACATTGCGTAGAAGCTGAAATGAAAGAAAGCATTCCTAACCAAAGGCAAGAGCATGCAAAGAAGAGAAAAGCATAGGAAGCATGAAAAAATTAATAGTTATGAAAATCACCATCACCTCCTGGTTACCAAAGAAAGTCCATAAATCATGCCAAAAATATGAGTGATTATATAAAGCCACAAATTGCAAACCGATGATATCTAAGACAGCAAAGTGATAACATGTAACTTAGGCTTCCGTCAGTATTAGGTCAAAATTTAGGATTCCAAAATCGTTGCTAAAGTTTATAAAAGAGCCATCTGGAGGATGGTTCTAACCTTCAGAGTTATTCCAAGGATTGTAATTTGTACAATTGAGTGACACCTCAGGGAAGGAGACGGCTACTGGGTGGCAGCAAAATGTTTCTTTGACGGTTGAGAATGAGTGACCATTTGATTGACTTTCTAGCATATTAGGGAGGGGAGGTTGGGGGGAAGGTAGACGGATGTCACAAAGTAACTAAATGTAGAGCAGTTCCTAAATAGCTATTTTCATACCAATTCAGATGCTTTACAATAGTGTAACTCAAAAGTAACTTTAAAGTTACAAAATGGCAATTAAAACCACGACAGCCACATCAAATATATAAGAGCACACTCAAATCAAAGTGAACCACACCACATGTTCAAAAACTAAAAAGACGATATCAAAACCATTTTTCACGAAAAATGGCATAACGAAGGAATGTTTCTAAACGACTATAAAAAGTTGAACGTGCTTTCTCAGCATTCTTGACAAACTGGTAAACATGAATGCAAATTAAAAAAAAAAGGAAAGCAAACCTAGTTTTATGAATCTACAGTGCAGTTACCGTTAAACTACATTTGAGGATTTATTTTCTTGTAAAAGATACATCAACTCATTTTTTTTGAGGTACCTTTGAACTGGCAACAGAAGGTTGCTTTTGTTGAAGTTGCTGAGGTTGCTTCCTGTCAATTTCAGCCATGCTTTGAAATACTTGCAGAAAACTCTCAATTGGAACCTTGGCATGAGAGGGACATGAATTCTCTACTGAATCAGAGCCAACCATCTCAGGTAAGGCCATTTTTTGCTGGAGAGGCAGAAAATAACCCAAGGAGGAGTGACTCAAGTCCCAGACTATTCAGTCACACGAAACACAGTCCGACATTACAGTAATGAGTTCTACTTACGTGAGTTAAGTCTTTTGAAGAGTAAAACAGGATAACAATTGGAACCACCCAACAACATTTAAGTGCTCAGGGAGTATTCATATATTTAAACTTCTGTAATCTTGCAGATAAGTTCAGATATATGAAACTTTAAACATCACCCTGGTAGGTAATTTCATTGATATCAGCCTGAAAGGACAGTTATCTAACTACCCTATACAGACACAGGTAAACACTTCACATCGGTGGTTGGCCAAATAATAGCTTAAGCACATTTTGGAATTTTTACCATTTGGAAGACCATTTTAGATGGGAAACCTTGGAATTATCCAGGCCAAATCCCACCAAATTTTAGCCGGCCTCACGGATGGTAGTTTTCGTTGCTTCTATTGCCACCGTCCTTATCCACTCAACCATACCGCCGGTTTTGTTATACACAATAGTGTAAATGGAAGTATTGTTAGAGAAACAGCTACCAGAACCGTTTAACATAAAGTAGCTACATACACAGAGAAGTAATAGCTACATAAAGGAATAGTGAAAGTACAGTCAGAGGTTAATATAAATGTATGTTGCATTTAGCGACAACAGTGTCCTGTGGCCCAAGATATAGATATGAGCTTTGGCAGATGAGATAAAATATATATCAGTTTCTATATTATTATAACAAAACACAGTTTAAAGAGCCAACATGGATTAGCCAATAGATCAGGGGTGCCCTAACTGGGGTGCATGAACCCCCAGGGGGTGCATGAGTCCATCCCAGGGGGTTTGTGAGACGTTTCTGAAGGTCAAAACTAGAGTATTTTTTGTTGAACTAAAATCTGATTTATCATATAATTTAGTTATGTACAAAAGTCGTACCTTGAACTTGATCTTTTACGAAGCACTGTTATACGTATTATAGTATAATAATGACTCAGATCGTGTCTCGAAAAGTTGGGGGTTCGTGGACAACTCTGACATCCAGAGGGGGTTCGTGGGGGGGATAAAGTTATGGAAACCCTTCCATAGATGATCAGAATGCATATACAGAGAATTAATAGCTTCATTAAGAAATAGTGAAAGTACACATATAGACAGAGGTTAATATAAATGCATGTTGCATTTAGCTACAATGGTGTCCCGCACGGTTTAAATCATAGATATGAGCTTTGGCAGATGAGATAAAGAAATATAAAAGTTTCTATATTATTATAACAAAACACAGTTTAAAGCGCCAACATGCATTAGCCCATAGATGATCAGAAATAAAAAAAAAATTTAGGGATAGATTGAAATAAGGAATTTCATCATTTGTGAGTAAACTTTTAGGTTGACTGCTAATGGCATTTCAGTTAGTCTCTTTTATTGAATGCGAGAATGGTTGGCATTATTTATTAGATACAGCTCCAGAAAACAAAGAAGATATTAATCACATTAATAAACAGGTGTACCAAACCAGCAGATCAAAGTCAAATTCAAATTTGTTAATCGCAAATTTAAAACAAATAGTCCTCTTGACAGATGACTACATGAATTAAGTTTTTGTTTTTAGTATTCAATGCCTTATTATGTTTACATCATGAAAATAGAGTTAAAGAACATCATCTGATGCAAGTCTGTCGGGGGGGGGGGGGGGGGGG
>JAIPMN010002535.1:38603-48792 GCA_020650975.1 Apostichopus californicus
AGTAACTAACCTGTTCGTGTTCAATTCTTGGTTTGATTTGAGATGTAAAGACAGACCACCATCTCTGTGAAAGGAAATAGAAAAATCAAAATATGAAAAAAAACCTGAAAATAAATTTATTAGACAAATATTAAAAGATCATATTAAAGGGATAGTCACCTGCTAAAGGTTAAACATTTGTCATAAACTCTGTGCCAAACATTCAATCGTGATTGGTAGAATATGCATACACTAATGGTATGATTTATTGTTCAGAGTTTCAAAGTTTGGTGTAGCCATATGAATGCATTTGGGAAATTAGTCTGTGACATCACCAAGGTAGATGAACTAAGGAACTAAATAGAATTAATTGCTCCACAGTGGAAGGCAAGTTAAGTTTGTAGAAGTCTTTTCCATCAACCCTCAAGTTTATAGTACATTAATTATAAAAAATATACCATGTTTCCAGGATAAATAATAAATGCAACCCTCTTTCCCATGAGGAAAATGTTCATGACCTGATACAACCAATAACTTAATAATGTACTTAATTGATGCATACCTTTAATTAATTTGAAGCAACACACACACACAAAAGCAAACAGGTAGTGCAGATACAATTATGTAATAAATAAACCTTATTTCAGATATAGATTTAATTACTGCATTGAGTGCTACTTTAAGTGTACACCTTTAATGCCTCTAAGAGTCTACTGTGCATATTTGGCATTTTTATTTTATTTTATTACATTCATTATTTTATTACATTCATTCAAAAATATACCATGTTTCTAGTATAAATAATGAATACAACCCTCTTTCCATGAGGAAAATGTTCATGACCTGAAACAACCAATAACTTAATCATGTACTTAATTGATGTATACCTTTAATTAATTTGAAGCCACACACACACAAAAGCCAACAGGTGGTGCAACCCTATTTCAGATATAGATTTAATTACTGTATTATGTGCTACTTTAATTTACACTTTTAATGCCTCTAAGAGTCTACTGTGCATATTTGGCACACTTTAGTTCCCTTTTAATAAGAAGCAACTCATCTTCTTTCCAACACGTTCTGTTACTTTATACTGAATTGCGACCATCTGTTAAAGGAGAGTTGGCGTGTCATAAAAACAAAATGAGCAGACAGGGACAGCGCGACAGTGATTTCCTTACTCTTATCATTATCACATCTTAAAGGCATTGAAGACTCGCCCCAAACCGCGTGCCGCGCTCTGAAAAAGTTAGCTTTCCGTTGCTTGCAAGTGAAGTTTTCTGCTTGTTGCTACAAAATGCAGACAGTAATGAAACGTTATACCTTGTTATCTTTAGCTGGACCTGAGATGTCCATAGCTGTATTGTTTGTACACTGTGTGTGGGTATTGACCACTGCTGTATGTACTGACTGTACACTAGTGTCTAATTACCGATGATAGCTAGCTGTGTGTGTATTTTCTGGGATCCATGGTGGTGTCTAACACTTGTTACACCTCATTCGAAACTAGGTCAGATTACCGGCATGAGACGTTTCTTTGAGCGCGAGTCTCCAGACCCTTCAAACTGAATGCCAGCCAAGGCCTACAAATCTTTAAAGTTCAACCGCAACCAAAAGGAAGGATTACGATTCAAATATAAATAGACAAAAAGCCAAACCTTGATCAGTTCCTCATCATGTTGGCTTCCTATCCCCTCAGGGGGTTGTAGGTGACCAGTATTAACATTGTAGGAGTACAGCCAGGGTTTGGCCATTCCTATGAAATGTACGATACGGACATCATTACCAAATCTGTAACACAATGATCAAATAATTAAATGGATGTCATATATAAAGAAAACATGTTATCAAATATTAACAAGCAGGAATCCCAAGTTTGACGTTCAACAGAAATGAACTCTTTTTTGTTTTTTTTTAATGGGACATGACCGTAAAGCACAAATGTTGCCAATTACAGCTGTTAAAACTGTAAGCAAAGGGCAAAGGCTTGGTTTAGCGGTTAGAGTGTCCACCTCACAATCCTTAGGTTCCAGGATCAAAATTCCGCCAGGAGCCAGATTCTCTTGACCTATTCAAAAGTTGCTGCAGTTCACTAGTAATGTGCTGAGTCTTCCATGGATTTGATCATTTCTGGTTTGTGAACTTGGGAAAAGGGGTTTGTTTCTGTTCTTCACTTGGTTTCGAAACAACTTTGTTTGTCATGGATGCACTGCAGTGATGCCTAATGGGGTGCCTTTGCCTACCTCAGTATTTAAGAAAGTAGTCAGATGCTGGGGCATGCACTCTCGTCCGTCGTATAGTGACGTTAAATGGCGGAGTAGGATTGGGAGCGAATTCACACCCCTGCCTCGTTATCCTCTGAACACTTATCGAAAAGAGAAGGCTTGAAATAAGCCAGTGATTATCCACGATCTAACACAGATAGGGTCTCAAATAAGCTACTGTAAGGCTTCCAGATCCTTGGGTCTCTTACCTACACTAAACTAAGCCCTCCTGGCTGTTTTTCGCTCAGAGCATTATTTCATATATGTTATTATAACGTCTTTGATCGCCCAGATACTTTTGTTACCAAGGCAGAAGTAATGTTCAAGCATGAATTTAATACCAATTGCAGCAAGGTTTGCATGATTACTTGAAGTGAATCTCAAACAGTAAAACTGCTGAGGCTGCAACATACAAAACTCTTTCAAAATTTAACATGAAAAATGTTGCTTTGGGATCAATAAATGGACATGTACTGTTTGTTGCTGAGGTAAACAAAATAATAATAAATAAAAAAAATGGAATCAGGGCAAATTTGCTGACGTTAAAGAATAAAATTCCTTCTCTCTTGAAAAGATTATTCAACATCATGAATATTTTTTTTAATTTCCAAAATGACCAAGATCAATATAAAAATTGCAAAAGTAACTCACTGTCGATAGGCGGGTAGATACGAGTAACTGACCGATGATGTCATGTTGTAAATAAATGGCAGATGTTTACTAATGTCTTTGAAGGCCCAATCCTTGAAATAGATATTAAGTAGGCCTTGGTCACCTCCTGCAGAAAACCAAATGATTACAAACAAATTTAAAAAGATTGTATTGTGTACATATACAATAACGTATTAAACAAATGTCATAAATTTTAGCAAATTATGTTTATTTTTATTATATATACTGTAGGATCATTATAAATTAAATACTGAATCAGCAGCTGGGAAGAGAACAAGTAAGCTAAAACAAATAGATTCTAGTCAAGAATTAGACTTATTTCCAATTATTATAATAGATTTTGACAACATTTCAAGAGTCAGTTT
Source organism: Apostichopus californicus (assembly GCA_020650975.1). NCBI lineage: Eukaryota > Metazoa > Echinodermata > Holothuroidea > Aspidochirotida > Stichopodidae > Apostichopus > Apostichopus californicus. The sequence continues at coordinate 41,884 of JAIPMN010002535.1, forward strand.
CAATTATATTAATTTCATAAATAGTGTATATAGAAAAAGATTTGTTAGTAGAGCAACAATGACAAGCTACTCTCAGGAGCATTTCAGGGGGAAAGCTAGTGAGAGGGGATGAGTTTGGGTTGAGATGGCTGGGTAAGAGTGGTGGTGGGGGTTATACACATCCTCCTTTCCAACAGAACATGAACATTAAAAGTAATTATTACCACAAGCTTACATGTAGAGCTAATTATAAACCTCATTTATAGTCTACATATGCCTCAGAATGTCCCATTTCTGCCTAATTGTTTTATTTTCTTCTGGTGTATGACACCCCAGGTCTCCTTAATTCAACGACCCTCAGATCTCCTAATTTTTTAAATCCTGGATCCACCCCTGAATCTTGACTGACACAGATCAAAAACCTATGGAAAGTCTTGCGACTAACCCGGTAAAACCCCTTGAACACAAATAAAGATTAAAGACCCATTATGCATTCAATCTCAACAGTATAAATCATCTTTCTTTTAGTACTATTGCATAGTTAATAATCACACCATCAAGATGACAATGTTTTTCGGCCAAACTTTTGGCCCATTTGCAGTGATCAAGCACATCGGAAGCATGTTGTCAGCTCGACCAAAACAAGAACAAAGAACATCACATTTACGTGATTTGAAGTTCGAACTTGGCCAAACATTTTTGGGGGAAAGGACATCATAAATCATACAATTCTATCAAAAACGATTGCAGAGTGAGGGATCGATTAGTTTGAGTTTATTAACTTTAGTAATAATAATAATCAGCAGTTAGTTTTACTATGTTTATTAAAGGGACCACAAATATGGGAGAAACCCACAAGGGCTTATGGATTCCAAATTCAACATTTTAACTTGGAATCTTTTCAATTTAGAGAGTCATTTCAGATGGGATAACCGTAGATTGCTCTTGGATGAAAACACGCCTTACTACTATGGCCGGGTATCAAACCCGGAATCTCCCGATTGCTAAGCCACATTGCTTCAAGATGAGATCTGAAAATGCCTGCAAAACCATACCATCGAAACTGCCTTGTGTAACTGCACACTGAAGAAGTCCTCTGTGAGTTTCATCAGAGGGTCTAAATACGAAAACACCAGAGTTAAAACAGTCCGGCCAACCAACGTCTGGAGCTGCTGAAAATTCTTCTCTGTCAAATAAGTCATCAACGTTTTTTATAACCTGTTAGAGATAGGGGGGAAAAAATCAATCCAGCTTACTGTACATGTTAGGTTATAATAAATGCTTTAACATGGCAATTAAATTTTATTTTTTGGTCAAAACCCTGCGGTTTATAGTGTTTTGGTAGAAAGAAATCCTCACCATGGAGAGACAGACCATGCAAAAATTTCCTGGTTGTTCATAATTTAATATTAGCATTTTAACGATGGCTTAATAACTGTTCAGTTTTCTCGCATATTGTACAATGGAAACTGCAATCAAGGTTTCACTCTACAACAAGAACAGCATTTACACTTGTGAATACACAACACTGAAAGTATCTCTTCAGAGTACAGTAACTCTAGATATTACAATGATTTGAAGGTTTGAAAATTGTGAATTAAGAAACTTTGAGTTAGGATTTTCTTCTGTTTTGAACCAATATGAAACATTTCCAGCAGTAAATTTTATTTTTTATTTGACTACTTTTCCTTTTTTTTTTGGAGGAAATGTTTACCAGTTTGTCTATTACCATTGATCATCCTTAAGAATGGTCACTGAAAACCTACATTTGCTTGGATTTGAGGAAGTTTAATCATGAGTGTATCAGGAGGACCCAATAAAATAGCGTACTAATAAACCCTATCTGGAACTGGATCTTTCAGCCTTCCACAAACAAATTGATGAATGATACTTAAACTCATCACAACGCACATCTCAGCGAAACAATCAAGGTTTTCGCAGAAAGTCAGAAGGAGTTGAACATACTTCTGATTGCAATTTAGTATTGTTTTATATCCCCACCTCCGCCCCCCCCCCCATCCCTCCCCCTGTTCCTCCCCTCACTTTTCTAACAATATGTTGCTAGGGTGTGTTGTCACTCTCATTGACATTCTTATATCTAATATGACTGTGGCTTCATCTCACAGATGCACAAACCGATTCGCTGAAGAAAAATTATGCAAAGTTTCTCAACGAGGAGGCATACTGTATGAGCAGTAGAAGAGCAATTAAGACACTACTGTATGTGAGTATAACACCGGGATATACTCTGAGACTTGTAGTAGACGTGATAATATAACATGTGAGATATATTCCAGACAGGAACATCTGTCTTGGTGATTAGGGAGGAGGTGAATGCATCGCATGAGAGGCAGTAGCAGCAAGGACTGATTGTAACACTTACTGTAGTATATCACACACTGCACTACTGTCATATGTAGGTAAGTCATGAACTACACATTGTAACACTTAATGAAGTATAAAACACACTGCACTACTGTCATATGTAGGGAAGCCATGTACTACTACTACACATTGTAACACTAACTGTAGTGTATCACACACTGCACTACTGTCATATGTAGGGAAGCCATGTATTACTACTACACATTGTAACACTTACTGTAGTATATCACACAGACACACACTGCACTACATGGCCAGACGCCATACCAAACTAAAAACATTGAGAACATTGGCCATAGAGAGAACAGAATTCAAACACTGTCATATGTAGGGTAGCCATGTACTATTATACAACACCTAATTATATTCCGGCCATTTGATTGGTCAATTGCTCGTCGATTGCATGCAAAATCCGCTCTATTGCATGTTATGAAATAGAACCATGCGTTACAGTATACTTTTTTGATAGCACTTTTTTCAATGGTAAGAGAGCAGAGAAACCTGTCTGTTCAAAACAATCTGTTGCATGAGTGCATTTTACATCCAATTATATCCAAATTTGGTGTTGTATTATAAAACAAATAATGAATGGTTTCCATTCGTGCAATAGTGCAAATATTTCATTCGTTGAAAGATGTAATTTGTTCCATTCAACTCGGCTGCGCCTCGTTGAATGGAACATTCCATCTTTCAACTCATGAAATATTTGCACTATTGCACTCATAACCATTCATTATTTGTATACTACTACACATTGTAACACTTACTGTAGTATATCACACACTGCACTACTTGCCCAGATGCCATACCAGACTAAAAACATTGAGAACATTGGCCATAGAGAGAACAGAATTCAAGCACTGTCATATGTAGGGAAGCCATGTACTACTACTAGTACACAAATACCAAAATAGAACATGTACAGAGAAACCCGATCAATGCTCATTAGAAACCAAACATCAACTCATTAGAACACATGTTGTGAAAGGAATGGTTTTACACAAGAATAACATTTGGCATTTATTAGTATAGACACTACAGGCCATGAACTGTAACACATACCGACTTGTCTCTCTCACGGCAAATATCAAATAACGGAATCAAATACCTAAGAGCAAACTCTATCGCTAAGATATAATGACTGGTACAGTACATACAGAATATACCTGAAAGTTGTAATGAGATCATAGAATAACAGGTAGAATATGATAATACAATGCTGGCATGAGCTCTGCAAAATGTGGGAATGTTTGAAACTAATTCAACATGTTTCATTAAAGCAACATGTTAAATGTCTTCACACAAGAAATGTTATCTGTCACTTCGTGACATGTTACAGACCTGCAGGCAATACACATGAGACACTTCCTCAGGAGAAATGACAAACAGGAATAATAGCTTGGTTGATATTGAAAATAACTTGTTCTGCGATGAAAGACATCCACATGTACATGTTGTATTTAACAACAGCAAAAAAGACAAATTAACTTGATCAGATTCCCCAATGTCTGCAAAAATGTGAATTCAACAAAACAGACATTTTTTCACTACAATGTATCTACCAATCAAGCACTAACACCCAATTCAAACAAAATGTACCACCCACCACCAATGGGGTGGTAGAATGAGAAGGATGGCAGTATACCACAATGGGCCAGACACCGGGAGAGGACGGCCCCAAAAGGTTACCAAGACACCAGTAGAGCAAGAATACAGTTGTGGTGAGGAGACATTGAAGTGACGAATGAAAATAACTCCACCGATCGTACAAAAACAGGGCCCGGTTTAAACAGAAATGTGAGAGAAGTGAAATAAATTTACCAGACAGTCAGCATCCAAGAAGACACATTTTGTATACTGTGTTAGGGTCCAACAGTGTATTTTTGAGAATGTGATTCCAAGTTCAGGCCGGGCAAGTAGGGCCAGGTGGGCCGTATCGTGGCTGTCCAACGGGTCCACCTGCTGGATGTGGTCGTAAACCATCGTCAGCTGCCGTCTGCCAATAAAGCAAAGAGATTGTCACTTTTTCGTTTTTTTTCTTTTCTCTTTAATTATTCATACCACTTTATTATAATTAACCAGCATTTAGAATGTTATTCACACCCCAAAGAGTGTACCATAGCGTGTACAACTTATTCTTGGTCATTGATAACTTGTCACACCTACACTCCCAAAGTGTGCACAATTCAATCAATCTCTCCTGGGCACCACAACCACGTGTCCCCAGGGGACTTCCCATAGGGTGCAGCCACAAACCGGCACACGCAACTATATTTACAAGTTACAAAAAGAGTGTCACTTGGTTTTAGTGCGTCGAGTTTAAAACTTATTATCGTTACCGATACGGCTCTCTCTATAACCTGCTCCAAATAATGCAACTTGATCAAGTCATATCTTTGTCATCGTCTGATGCAACCAAAATGGAGGTTTGCCTCATTTGGCCATAACTCCCTCTGCCTTAAAGCTTCCTGAGTTAATATACATTCCAGTGACATCAAAACAGAGCTCTTAATATCATTCATTTTTGCATTTTTTGCATTTCATTTTTTAAGGAGACTGACATAAGACCTACCCAAGGTTCGTTTAATTGACCTCAATAAGAACCACTGACCAATGCATTTGGATGCAATGTTATGACTAATTGATTGATTAATTGAATATTGATGGATTTATTGTTTGATCGATTGATTAACATATCTTGTAGAGTACATCAAATTCAGGATTATCATATAATCATGTTGTTGAATTACTGTAGAAAGTGACAACAATATTCACAGCTGTCAAAACCCAAAGAATAACCACAATGTTCAACAAAATTTAAGCTTTCGTTCAAATTTGTCCGATAAATTGTGTGAATATTATGTTGCTGGCACGATAACTTTCTTTCTTCTTCCCAGATGAAATGCAACAGATACCTTACTTACATTCACCTCCTAGAATGAATGAATATCACACAACTGTATGAGTTAGATGTCTGCATTATAATTGCCTCAATGTCATTCATAGGCCGTTGAACTTTCTAATCATAGTGTGGCTCATATGCTACTACTGCAGACACATCACATTCCATTACATGCCACCATAAATTACATCCCAGACATGCTGATGAAGCTAACACCAATTCTGGGCAAGACTATTCTTAACTTTTGCAGGTTTTTTACCTCATAGCTTGTGTCACCTGAGCCGTAACCAGAACAGCGAGCTGTCGTGTAGTGGCCGAATTTCTAAGAGACTGGCCCAACGCTAGAGCACCGTATGCGTATCTATCGTTCGTCGCTAACGTCACAAAAGCTTCCGTTTCTGGGAAAAGAGAGGGGAAGAGAAGGGTGTAAGAGGCTCTTATTGTAGCAATTTCATTTACATTCATTTCATGAAATCCCAGCATGTTGTTATTTTGCTGGGTGAACACTTTTCTGTTTCTAGTACTGAAACATCAGGGAACAATTTATTGTTGAGATGAACTGTTGCATTGCAACTACGTATTGAAGCTTCTAATTTTTTTTCATCATAAATGCAAGGAAAGGCACACCATTTGCCTAAACCGTCCATAGTAGTAAAGAATGTACAAATTTGTATTTTTCACTCTACTATAACCTGGTAGACAGTCGGTAGTGTGTGTACACAATATGCCCAAACTAGAAAAGCACACAACATTATAGTATTATAATACAATACAATCCAGTTGCAACCGACTTGCTTCATTTTACCTTAGTAACAGGAGAAATGTAAACTCAACATAAAGATTAAATCTACCCTAGGACATTTTTACAAAATTAAAATTATATTTACACATGCTTATTTCTAGTAATCATCGCAACAGTTGTGCAGTATTAAATCTAGATACCGACATTAAAAAATTTTCATCTTAGTGTAAACCTCAAAAGGTTCCCCGGTTTGGGTAATTTACAAGTGACGGTACTTACCTGTCTCAACTGTACTATTGCACTTTTCCAACTACCTAGACTATTAACTGTTTAAATTTTCGAATTATGTGCCCCATCTGGCTCTTCTGAGTCAATGTCCCCCCCCCCTCCCCCCACAAGCTGATTCACTTTGGGTAAAAGCCGTCACCTCTTTTCTTCTGGATCTACCCCAACCATGTAATACAAAGCACAGAACTACAAGCTTGCTCTTCAAGTAGCTAAATATTCAGAAAACAAAATCTCATAACAACGCAGTTTATTAGTTTCACTGGTCGGCAATAATTTCAAATTGTGGCGGAAATTGCCAAAATTCTGACAAAATCTGATTTGCTCTTGTGTGTAGGATTACCTGTTTTCTTCTGGATCTACCCCAACCATGTAATACAAAGCATAGAACTACCCCAACCGGTTAATAAAAGGCACACAACTACAAGCTTGCTCTTCAAGTAGCTAAATATTCAGTACTACATTGAAAACAAAATCTCATAACAACGCAGTTTATTAGCTTCACTAGTCGGCAATAATTTCAAATTGTGGCGGAAATTGCCAAAATTCTGACAAAATCTGATTTGCTCTTGTGTGTAGGATTACCTGTTTTCTTCTGGATCTACCCCAACCATGT
>JAIPMN010002536.1:0-28188 GCA_020650975.1 Apostichopus californicus
CTTAGGAAACCTGTCAAATCTAAAAAACTTAGGACGTCATGAAGGGCATACCTTTGTGGGTCTTTGTAATGGAGAGCATTAATACTGCTTTATGACATGTTGTATAAAAGTCAGTGTGATGGGTTTGTTAAGCTCTGGTAAGTTGTGAAAGATTAGTATAAAGATATGAGGTATGCACTGTAGGTAGTACAGATGGGAGGTGGGAGGAGAGGGGCACTGGAGAAATGGGTTGGCAGGGATATAGAAGGGAATATGGCATTGGGCGGGGCACGGCGGGGTTTGGTAGGAAATTAAGGGAATCAGGGAGGGAAGTGGGTAATGAAGAGTCGAGACAGGTCGGAGAGTAGTCTAGTAAATTGTCAACAGTTAATTATCATCAAAATAATACATGAATCTGAGAAGCTCTGAACATTCACTGGAATTGGCCATCCAACACAAAAAGCATGAAACATTTATTCACTTTCGTTTTCGTCACTGATTGCACCGTGATTATCATCAACTATACTGTACGTGGTACTGTCATAATCAATAGCTTTAATCCCAGACTATTTCCTTTATCTCACACAAGGCTCGTATAAGTACCGCTGTCATTAATATGAACGTGTTTGAAACACATTTCCTTGTTTATTTCAATAGTTAAACTTGGTTTGGACATGGACCAGCAACCTCAGTCTCTCATCACACACATGCATTTATTTATACATGTTTGTGCCAAGGTAATGTACAACCCTGGCGAGTTCCTCTTCGTCCTGTACTCACTAACCTTCCCGTACAGTATCTCTCAAAGTCACCTAGCACCCTCTATTCAACTCTCTAGTCTCTACTATAAAAGCTACTTGCATGTAATTCTATTTATTTACTTTCTTCTCTCCAAATTACACCTTGCATTTGCATTACAATGAAAGTGAACTGAATGCTTATCATGAGACTTGGAAGAGTGGTAAGGCCCATCATTCCCTTCCTTATTCCCTTCCCTTCCCCTCCCTTCCCTACCCTTCCCTCCTCCTCCCGCCCCCATCTTTCCCCCTTACTATTTCACATAATTTCCACTATGTCATCATCCCGTTTAACATCTTGTCCCCCTTACCATTTCGCATAATTTCCACTATGCCATCATCCCCGTTTAACATCTTGTTCAAAGATGATCACTGTGAAGTTTACACACAATGGCTGACACAGTGAGTACTAAACAAGGGTTCGATTATGGTGTGCCACATGCACACTTCTGGTATATATATATATATATATATATAGGTCTGTACCCAAATGATCACTTGTTTCATCAAAAAAGTTGTTGGCTTACAATTCTGCTGGCACTGTACACTACATCTAGACAGGGTGATATCATGGAAAATTACCAGCGTAGTACTTATTCACTATTGTCCCATAGATAACTTGTGTTTCGTTGAAGTTGAACAAACTAAAGAGGTTTTAACGATGGGTTGATTAATCAGAACAATGAAAGCAGAAACCAAAAGTTCATTGTCAGCAATGCTTTTGTGACTCTACGAGTACTCTCGAACCGATTCAAACGAGTAAGACAAATACTTCCACGTTCGGCCAAGAGCGATACAACCTGTTAAATAATTTGCCAGACATCAAACAATGACTTCAATGCAAGGAGAAACTTGCTGGTTTTGCATTACAGTTGAACGTGCACACAAAAACATGCTCTTCTTTACCCACAAATCGACCTACAATATCACAATAAGAAAGACAAAAACGTGCTAATACTTGAGCACTAATGAGCTCCAGAAACACTGTTTTACTTGCTGGTGACAAAGCCCGCCTCTTCTTCTTTCATAAGTTACCTAAGATTTACCTCTTGGTCAACATTCCTCCTTCTAATGCTGTCCTCTACAAAGTGTCTACATAGCTGTAGGTATTCATGTGATTTCAAAAACTCTTGTGTATTTGACCCATTTGATTATCATAAATTTTTTATCTTGTGCAGCATCTGAGAACTACTCAGGACTCAGTTTCCTACTCCCCCGCCGCCTTTCCCCCTTCCCAATAAAGCATAATCTTCATTTCACAGCCATATGCTTTCTCTTTTTTGTGTAGGTACCAGTTGCACAAGTTGTTCATAGGTTAATACTGTATCTATGTAATGTTATATTACATTTCAAGAAGCTTTAAAGTATTAAAAAGCTGGTTTTAGAGCCCCACCACCCCCCCCCCACCCCCATCATGTCCACATCTATACTTCATAAGTGTTTTATGTCATGCAGTTTTACCAATGTATTATATTTGTAGTCATCAGAACACAACCTGTATAGAGACTTGGCCTGCCATATATATAGTTAAATACCTTTTAGTTACTAAAAGGAAAATAATTTAGTGTTCAAATTTTGTGTAGAATTTTTGAAAGTCTTTGAATTATGTGTCTCTTGTATGGTTTCTGTGTACAAAACTGCTATACAGCTCTGCATATATTTGTATAACAACAACTGTCCCCACTTTGTGTGGCATTTTGCAATGCCATACAGGATAAACTGTTCCCAGACTAACCAACCCTCTTACACACAACGTCACTCTTGTATATATATATACATCACTACTCCCACAGCAAAGTTACACTTAACTTGATAATGTTATACCAACTACCTTATATGGAATGATCTTATTGACCTAAGACTGACCCACATAACTTCATTTTTTTCTTCTTTTTTTTTGCTGTTTTTTGTGGCATTGGTGTATATGCTTGACTACACCACAATAGAGTAGAAGACTGAATGCAAGCCTTCAGGAAACTATATAGTTTCTCAATATAACACCTACTACAGTGCATGAAGGAAGGAAGCTAAAATCACTACAATTCAATACTCTTTGGTCAGTGCGTAACTGTATTTGGGGTTCTTGCAACAGGATCTGTACAAGTCTGCAGTACCTACACGCCGGTGTATTAAAACCATACATACAATACTGCAAAGTTGGCACTTCTTTGGAACACCACACGGAAACATATATTGATATACAGGGATGTACTGTATAGTACAACTGTGCAGTAACTTTACTGAGCTTGCAACAAAGTTGGCATGGGGACTTGCTTTGCATGATTTATATATGATTTATTTGTTTCATCACATAGTAATACAAGGTGAACAAGACAATATAACTGCAAATAAGTAAAATATGTGAAAGGAAGTAAACTAAGAAACCCTTTTGGGCTTAATCGAATAGAGTACTCCCATCAAAGAAAATAGAAAACCTTAACAAAAACCTTAACACGTGTGAGGAAAAACCTATGAAAGATGGGCATCCATACTTCTTTCCAGTGAAAGCTTTGGAAATGAGGGGAAAAAACAGCTCTCAGAATTCATGTTTTATGCTATTTGTCCTAGTCAAAATTCTCCAAATTCAAAATTTTGCAATTTTCCAGGTTGCTACTTCACACTTGACCATTGCTAATATAGAATAGTGCCAAAGGTAACGCAACATTGCAAATTATGGAAACATTTAGCTATTTCGCTAATTAGCCTTAATTTGGTGCTTTCCCTCAAGCCCCCTCCCCTGCCCCCATCCCCCATCAATAAAAAGTAACAGGTTGTCTTAGTTTGATCCATTGCAATCTTTACTTTGAGAAATTCATATAAGTTTGGTTAAACTGCGAATAAAATGCAAATTCATATCTGCTTTAAAAGTCATAGATAAAGTGCTCATATATTTGCTAGAAGGACCAAATCTTGATCAAGGTATAATCAAATATATTCATTTTTCTTTTGTAATTTCTTGCTACCATACCTGCAAAACTTTCCTCATCAATGACAAACAATAATATATAATTTCATTCACACTTCAGAACGGCTTGGAAACTTAAAATAATTGTAAGCGTTTTAAGGCCTCATGGGTAGTTAATGTACAATCTTAGCATCGGTTGGTAATTTTAAAACATGCCACAGTTTGGAGGAATGAAAATGTTTAAGGTGTTGAGTAATATCATCAAAATATTATGATATATCAAACATTTAAACAGACCTGCATTTGGAACAGTTATTGCGAAAGTTTCTACAGTTGCAAGAAACAATGAAACCTTCGTTATTTCTTGTCAAGGTTTTGGTATGCTGGAGTGACTACTGTATCAAACATAAAATTATGACTTGGATATTACTCCCTACAACTCTTATTGAAACAATTCTCCCTGTTTAGCTGATAACTGGACAATGAGTCAATCGCTAAGTCAATACCCTTTGTAGTCATAGATCAAATACAATGATTATTATGAATCAGTGAATCACTGCCAAGAGCTTTATTTATCACCTTCCCATTTTCTTGCCAGAAACTGGAATACAATGGTGACAACCCCTCTAGAGTTTTATAACTGACCACAGACAACGTTTATTATCTTCAAAAAAAAACTTTTGTTTTGTTTGAGACATCGGTAATTTCATGTTTTGCTTCATAGAATTTTTAACATGGCTGTGACAACTGTTTGAAAGTTTGTTGAGTTATAGCAAATTATAACAATGTAGCATTCGTCAGGCAATAGTCATTTCTGTAGTTTCCATAGAGATTTGGGTATGTTGGTGTGAACTAAATACACAGCTATAGTATTTCTTAGAACTCTTCATAACGTGATGTTATGTTAAGTGTATTGTAGCCAACACCCAGTATTAACCTTTCACAGGGATTTATACAATATGTACACTCAGACCACACTCCTCTGGAAATAATGTTTGATGTTTCATTGCAAGGGAAGAGCATTAATGTACTAAGCAAACCAACATTAACTAAAAATTTATCAATTATGTCATTCTATTGTTTGTTTGTTTTTTCTTACAGCCTCCAAAATACACAGTATTACCTCTACCACCAAAGTTCTACAAACTTCCATGAAAGATATCACATTTGTAGAAAAACAAGTCTCATAAGTTGACAGACTATGTCAGGGGAAACCAACACTAATGTTACTAACTTACTACTAGAGTTCTCCAACAGCATTTATTTAGTTAATTGAATCTATTAAGCAGTTAGGGGACTAGAAAAGTATATTCCCAGATATAATATGTATATATATACTGTAAACACATGTAAATTTATTATTCATCAAAACTTCTTCTCCCTCTTGTACAGATGTCATTCTCATTACTGACTTGAAGGAATACTTCCTGCGAATACAACCCAGTGCAAAATAACATTAATTACTACAACCGGGCAAGGTGTCACAAGAAAACATCCTTAAAGGCGAGCTTTGCAGAGATACAACATTTACAGATTACTTTACTTAGTGAACTACAACGTTTATTGAGAAGGAGGAAGTAAAATCACTGACTTAACTAGTACTGTACAATATTTATCAACCCATTGAAAAAGAGTCTCGCATAAAGCCAGGGAGCTTGTTTCGATCGTTAAATTCCATTAAACTCGTGTTTTGGTCATAACATCTTTCAAGATGCCGTTAACGGTGGCAAAACTGTGACACTGATGGACCCAGCTGATTGGTCTGCTCTCTGAATTTTTACTGTATACATACTGATTTGCAGTCATCGTTCTTATTGTTGTACTGCAACTTATATCACACTTGCTCATTACAGCAGGCCCTACAGGGATTAATTGCCCACAGTTGATTTTAACAGCAAGAAGAGATGTGGTTGGAGAGGGGGGGGGGGGGGTGCGAGTGGCGAGACTTCAGATCATAAGATCCACATGCTTCTGTGAAGTTTAGATAATTTATAAAACACGAGCCAAGGGATAACTCACAACCAAATGATAGAGAGAATATATCACCTGGTTTCATGGTTACCTTGCCACCCAATAGTATGACAACAACCTTAGAAGCCTTGGCATAAGCCGGCAATGAATAGCAAAACTTGATTGTTGTACATGTATGCAATGTTCACGCCAGATACAGAGAAATCAAATAAAAGTAAAAACAATATAATTGTATATTGAAACAAGTGACCTGCATGGCTCACAAACCCATCACCATGGTAAATTTCATACATGAAGACATTTTGCTATAAAACACTCCCATCCCCGCCCCCTCGCCCCCCCCCCCCCCTTGACAACACATATATGGCCTCCCTTCCCAATCTCCTCAAAAAAAAAGAGCTAAACAACAAATATACATGAGCCTTGTTTGAAATAGCACAATTCGGGAGTCATACTTTTACACCCATATATATGCAGGTTTTACTATTGTCGCAACATGTGAAAAATTACTGAGAATACAGTATGAGTGACAGTACACTAAGAGCCAGAGACTAGTCATCGTGCACTCAACTACCAGCAACATCTTAACTGATCATAGGGATCCTGTCCTACAGTGAATAAGTGTGCAAAACAGATGTTCCTGGTACAATATAGAGATTCAATTTAATTCCACATCACAGAGTACATGTATGGCTTGCAAATGTTCATCTAAACATAGTTATAAAATGCTACAGTACATTGATGTGAACTGGTGATTTTTCTTCATTGTGTGTATAATTATGGTTGTTCTTTTTTGGTAACAGATACACTTCTAGGGCTCAGCTGTCCATCCTCGACTTTTTGCAAATGTAGTATAAACTGTTCTGAACTTCCTAAAGGAATCATTTAGGTATATCTGAGAAGAATATGTAATAACAGTTGTTTGGAAGATACAGAGTGATGAAAATAAGACAAGAACTACTAAATACAATTAATGTTCTTCAGCAGGTACAAATCTAAATTTCCTTATATCTGGCAGAGGTTGTTGCATTCTGGCAGAGGCTGATGCATTCAGTCAAAGGCTGATGCATTCAGTCAATACTTGTTGTACAATGAATATGAACAATACTGGTGGAAGTGGTATTATTATGATAATGTATTGGCCCAGTATAGATCTATATGAAATATATCACAGCAACTCAACTGGCACTCGTTACTCAAGTCAGTATGTCAATAACAACTACACTAGATGAAACTGGGATTGTTACACATCACCAATCACCACTATTCAGAGTGTTTCATAGAAAGCTAGAAAAAGACACAAAAACAGGTTATTGTACAGTATATATTTTCTTTGGACCTGTTATAACTACATCTACTGTATTACAGAGCAACGACTTTCCTTTTTAAAAGTTTATGCTGACTTCTATTGGGAGCTCAGGACTCTCCGGATAATTGGAACCGCCACACGTTATACGACTTCACACAAGGGCAACCCTGTTAATTTTCTACGATTACAAGGTGATTAACAACCGAGGGAAAATCAATTCCTTTTAACATATGGAAAGTTTATTCTGCAACTCAATCAATGTAAGCACAACTGCATTTGCCAGCATGTACCGACTTCCTCATTTCATTTTCACAAGTGAGGAAATGCTCTCTTCACATACAGTCTACATGAATAATATATCCATGTCCATTAACAAAAAAACATGATGGCATGACAAGGAAGTGTTGCTACTGACAAAGTTAAAGAGTAACAAACATAGAAATCAGTTTTGCTACATTCATTCCATTTATTTATTTATTTTTTTTCACAATATATACACTTGCTAATCTTGCTAATTGATTGAAAGATCTTGCTTTTGGTTTTACTGCTGAAGAGCAAAAATAAGTTTAATTAAAAATTTTGACAAGCTTTCCCTAAGAACATCTTCAACACTAATATAAATAAGCCTTGGGACTTCAAATAATATGGCTTTCCAATTAGACAGTTCATCTAATCAGTGGTTAAAAACAAAAGATGGAGGGATTTAAGTCATTTGCATGAGATTATTATATGAAAGTTAGTTGTTTTTTGACATTTCTACTGACTTTAAAACAGACTGTGAAAGTGTATAAGATAAATAACAGTGATGGGACCATAGTTACCTGGAACCTGGGTGCCTGACCATAAATTACTACAGGGTCCATGACATTGCCAACTAGTCCAGACCTCGTAGTGAAATATTTAGTTCAATAACATCATTCTCCATTTTCAGTTACATTTTATCCAGAGTAATGAAGGAGAAAAAACGATATATTTGTGTGTGTGTTTTGTTGTTGTTGATTTAACCTCCTTTCTTCATGTATTTGTGTGTCTACTGTTAAAATGTCAAATTGAAGAAAAGTAGGTTACTACCTAATGCAATGTTTACCATGGTACCCTGTAGGTTATGCAATCCCTACACATTACATGCATTCATGCTAAGTAGGTTAACCTGCAATAGAACTTCAGCTTAGTACTTTTGGCAGACAACAAGCTGAAACATAGAATGTCCCCTTAATAAATTTCTTGGCTAGTCCCATTAAGAGATACAGAGAACTTTCAACATTTTAAAGAATCAAACAATACGTGATTGGTCCAACATTTAACAACATAATCACCATTTAATGTAAACAAACATGTGATGATTGACAGTTTTTATGTTCCAACTAATATACAAATAACCATGACCTCAAGGAATGCTTACATTAGAGTTGCTCAGCCATGAATGAACAGATTTGATAGTCCTGATTGTTCCTAGATAGGCCCAGTGCATTAGGTGAAAAATATGATAGCATAGCCTAAGTTAGGTTGATATGGTCGTTTTTAAAAGCCAACTGTATGAGGGGCATTGCATTATGAATCAGTAAACAGACAGAATGAACAGCTGTTCAGTCTTACTATGTACACGTAACTTCACACAAGCCTAGGCCTACAGAGAAACATTTGACTTTATATGCAAATAATGCAGTCGGGTTTCTTCAATGTGAAATAATGAACTAACGAGGTAGAACCACCGAAGTGAACGTAGCCTAGCAAAGTACCTGGTAATGGTATTGGTAGATGTATGCCATTTTTTTACCCTTTTCATCACTACATGTTAGTTACTTCATAACGTCTGTGAAACCTTTGAACATAACACAAAATTATGCGGACTTTGCTGTTTTTCCAATGGGCTATAGGCCCTAGGTCTTATAGCCTGACCATTAACTTAATTTCACCTAGAGGCCTAGGCTAGTCCTGTTTACATGATACTACTACTAGGCCTAGTAGTAGTAGGCTATTACTACTGCTTAGTACTAACTAGTAACTGGTGCGTATTTACATTGGAGTTACGGCTGCCGTACCGTGATACATGATACAGTATTGATGTGAGTCAGGGTAATGACTGCGACCAACCCCTATTGCAAAGTAGCAGAGGGTCCTGTTACTCCTGTACTTACCCATAGTTCTTTTCCCCAGCACTTTGACATTTTCCATTCACCTTTTGCAAATACTACTTTCGGAAAGAAATAAAATCAGTTTAAATTGCTCCTACACAAAATATAATCCTCTTTTCAGCCAGATATGGGTAGCGCCTCTCTTGTTTTTATGCACTATGTCACTGATAATGAAGGGGGGTGTCGAGCTGCATGCCGGGAAAAAAGTGAGGGCGACCGTTGAGTTTAGTCATCAAAGCCGTATATACGGCTCCGTTAGTCATACCATGGAGCTATAAACAGTTTATAGCTCCATGGTCATACGTAAATGACGTACAGACATAAAGAAGTTGGGGGGGGGGGGGCAGAAAAGTTTTGCACGAATTTCCGAGACTTTCTACACGAGCCGCATGAAACATGCTGATGCCGGTTGCGAATGTCATTTTATTCAAATTATCATTTGTATGCAGTGGCGTAGAATAGTAGAAGTTAGCACCTTGGTGGAAATTTCCTTTGTCACCCTGTACTAAGATGCCGTCGTGGGGTCTACTGGGAGGATGTGGTCTCCCATTTGAGAAAAGTTTTGTTTATGTAAGGTGGCTTAGATGAAAAATGGTGCTATCTTTGGCAAAGCGTTGAACTTATTATGTTTATGAATTCTCATGTTTATGTCTCTTATTTTTGAGGGGTGGGGCGGGGGGTGGGTCGCTCTATACGTCACTGTTTGTAAGGGTGTTCCACATTCGAAATGATAATTACGAAATATATATTTCTTTCTAATTACTCATAGGCCCACCTCTTTGTGGCTGCTGTCATTAATGTTAACGGGGATGGATTTTTTGCCTCGTAGGAAACTGGCTAAGTATACTATACATGGGTGATGTTTGGGAAATATTGTAATTGAAAAGTCAGCCTCCCGCGGCTTCCAAAATGTTTCAACAACTTTTGCCGAGTTTTGAGTCCCCTTAAAGTTTGGGACATAAAAAATGCTGGCAGTCTTTTGTATCTCGCAACATTTTCATTATGTGCCGAAATATTCAGGCATGAGTCATTCACGATTCTGGCAAGAATCGGAGAAGATTTTGGTGAGAATCGGGAACGCAACATGTTATTTTTTAAATTTCATTTTCAATTGAATTCATATTTTGTCCCGAGGCTGCCCGAATTTTTCAAGAACTTTTGCCCAAATTTTGAGCCCCCTTATACTTATTGGGAGCCTGCCTGTACGAGGTGGAGGTGGGAGGGGGGGGGCTCCGCCTCGTACCCCTACGGTCATGCACCACACAATCATGTCATTACCAGCTATTTTGTCCAGTCACTATTTTTTCTCCACAACAAAAAAATATGCTTAAGTCACTTCAATCTGAAACAGGCCTGTAGAGCTACGTCAGACATGGTCCTTGTCCATATAGCTTGTCGAATAGTGACATCATGATTTGCACTTATAACTTTACACATTTCATCCTTAATTCTTTCCACCTCCTTGCGGCTTACACATAGGCGTACGAGGCGATGGGAGGGGGGGGGGGGTGGTTAGTGGGAGACTACCACTACCCAAAAAAAATTCAGGGGACTCAAAATTCGGCAAAAGTTGTTGTCAGGGGCGCCGTGCTACAGCTCCCCCAAAAATAAGAGAAATAAAAAGATAAATAAATAAGAAATAAGTATGAGAATTCCTAAACATGTAATCAGTTCAAAGCTTTGCCATTTTGCATCTAAGCTACCTAACATAAACACAAATTTGGGGGAACCCTCTCCTGCACGCGGTGACAAAGGAAGGATCTGCCCGTGTGCCAACTATTCTAGATACGCCACTGCTTACAAATGACAATTTCAATAAAATCCTACTTGCAACCGGCATCAGCATGTTTCATGCCGCTCGTGTAGTAAGTTTCGCAAATTCGGGCAATGACTAAAAATTCGGGAATGAACTTTCTGCGCGCAAATTGGGACTGTCCCGTACACCTATGTGCATGACTCGTTATTACAACTCTGAGCACTGTAATGCTAAACTGAGGAATGGCAGGGTTAACCCTAACTACATTCAATCATGTCCCTGTATTGCGCAACGCCATAACTGCATATTGCACACTGCACCTGACCACTGGAAAATATATACCTCGAACCTGTCGTGTCGACTTGTTGGCAGACGTAAGACAGATCAGAGTTACTAATCAACAGTGCCGTTATTACACTTAATTCACAATGTCGTCTGAAGAAACACATGATGGCGAGAAGTATCCAAAGAGACCACTCGATAACGCTGAGGTTATTCATTTTTACTTACGAAGTCAGCGTGGTATCCAATAATTTATAATAGGTATCAGTTTTGCGAAATCGTGAAGAATGTCCCTCATTAATGTCCCTCATTCACGTTGTACCAACTGTTGCATTTGCAGTTTGGTAAGAGCAAACGTAACATCTGTACGCTTCATGTGCCTGTGAAATTAGGTGTTTGTTGAATGGAGAGGTTTCCTGCTAACTCCTGCATTTTATGGGTAAACCCCTTTGAATGCTGGGGAGGTACCTTGTTAATGAGGGTACAAATTAGGGTAGAAAAACTTGATTTCAAGGGAGGAAGGTTTTTAGCCAATGTTATGCAATTTAAGATCAGGGATGAAAAAACTTCCAGTCCTGAAGGAACTTTAATGACTCTCTCTCTACTACATCAATGAACACATTAATATAACTTGGGTCATTCACAACTAATTTATTCTAGCTTGCTGACAATTTCACAATGCATCAAACATTCTCATGGACTCTTTCACAAGAATCTTCCACAACAAGGCAAGCTTGTCTTAAGGCTATTAAGACAGGGGTACTCTCTAAAAAGTATATAGCTATAGCCTTGAATCACCGGTACATATGCTGCAAATTCAATCAGCCAACAGTCATTTGTAGTTTCTTGAGATATGTAAGTCACTAAAGAGATTGTTGTGGTTGTTGTTGTATTTAGTATTGATAAGCTCAGCATTTATGTTGAGGATTACTGTACAGTAGCCCTAAAAGTATGTTTCTTTCCCAAGCAACTAAAATGCCTGTGATTATAGTAAATTACACTAATACTCTCTAAAGATATATTTGTGATGAAAAATTTATATCATTTGGAAGGTGTAAGATGTTTAAATATATAATGAAATATTCGTTTTTTCTGTTTCTATTGTATTCATGAAGGACTGGGAATGGATGAAGTACAAAGATCAAAGTAAGTTGACAATGTGAAATGTTAATACACATATAACCCTGTCTAGGAGTTAGAAAAGCTTTCAAGTATTCAAAGTTTGTACCTGGTAAAGTTTCTCTCATTTCATGTAAATTTCACCAAACATACTTTTGCTATGTACAGTGATATTTGTTTTTTACTAACGCACTAAAGGTTGCTTAATGAAAACTTTGCTAATATGGAGGTCATTATGCTAGATTTGTTTGCTTCTGTGATAAGCATTGTCATCAAAAAGTCATTTTGTGTTTGTTTTTATCAATTTCTGGAATAGTTTATGGATTAATTGACCGATCTTTACTTTGTAGTGAGAGTCGTTTGGAAGGAGCGACAGGAGAAGAAATTGAAACGCCAAGAAGAAAAGAAAGCTAAAAGAAGGAGAGTAGAAGCTGAAGAAAATGCAGCTCTCAAAGCACAACAAAAAACATGGAGAGGTGAGAAAATATGTAATATTTTTTTAAATATTTCCTTTCAATATAGCGCTTTATACCAGCGATAGGTCTCAAAGCGCTTTACAGAAGTTTTATAACCCCTGGTCAATGATAACCTGTCCCAGAGACAATCCCTCCAGTCGGCAGCAGTTATATACTGCGCCCAATGACAAGTTACCTCACAGGTACCCATTTAACCCCAGGGTGGAGAGAGGCAAGTGAGATAAAGCATCTTACCCAAGGACGCAACGTAATGAACTAGGCAGGAATCGAACCAGCAATCCTTGGATCATGAGTCCGATGCCTTAGCCAGTTCGCCACCACGCTCTAACATGTAAGATATGTTAGCAGTCATTTATGACAGTTGGTGTTATTGTTCTCCTCAATATGTTCTTGTTCTTGACTTTTCACACCTCTTCTTCCCTTTGAAGATGAAACCAATTTTTCTTTTGTGTAGTCATAAGAAAAACCAGAGTGGCAATTTGTGAATAGAAATATTTTGAATGCAGGAAATGATACTTTTAGTAAATTCACTCCACTGTTTCTGAGCTCTGGTACCAAGAAATTCTCTAAATAAATTTAATAAACAATCACATAGGGAACAAAAGAAACAAGGTATTATAAATAGTGTTAATTACTTGTAATAGATACATATATACCTTCATTTGCATGGTAATTTATTTTATGGTATTTTGTAAAGCAAGAAAGCCTCATGGCTTTTGATGTTTATCAAGGTCATTTTGTTTTAACCTTTGTTGAGCTGAGAACCCTTTTTACTTTTTTCCAAATTATGCATACAATGATAAGTAGTGGAATTAAGACTGTATGATTCCATTGTTATAGTGAAGATAGTATCAACAAAATTATCCCAGAAATTGCAAGATTTAGAGTTTAATTTTTTTTTCTTCTTAAAAACTTATATTTGAAAGCAAAGCAAAAGTTGCAGTTGTTGAGTAGAGGCTAAATAAAATTGATGTGCTCAGGAACTAAAGTTTACAAGATCATTTGATATCATTCACCACTGTGTAAGTAAAATGTCCCTGCCTGGGTGTAATAACTTTTCCAATGGTGGTGCTATTTGAGTTCAGATTTGCTATTGAGTAACATTAGTTCAGTCTTGAAGTACTATCAATTATGTGAATGTTATTTCTAAAGCACCGAAATCCAGAAACAAAACCAGGAAAAAAAAAATTGAGAATTTTTTTATTAACAATGATTAAAGAGTTCCAGAGATGAGGGGCTGCAAAATGTGACCTTGTAAACTGGTTGTAGAAAGTTGAAAGAATCACAGAAACACAGGCCGTTGTCTCCTTTGATAACGTTTCACAGATAAGCTGGAGTAGATGTTGTAAATGTAGTCGTGGGTGAGCAGAAGGACTTTGACAACGATGCTTGAAGATCTCTAAGCATTGATATCTGAATTGATGTCTTATTCTTCCTTTTTTTCTTGTTTGTTCGTTTCAGGTCGAAAGTATACAGTCAGTGTAGCTTTACCTGGATCCATCATGGACAATGCCCAATCACCAGAACTAAGAACTTACCTCGCTGGACAGGTACCAGTCTTTGTTATTTGAACTTATTTGTTGTCCTTTCAGTGATTTGGTTGAAAAGTGTGTGGAGAAAGCAGTTAGAAAGAGAAGTGGGAGTTGACGGGGAGTTGCTAGAGAAGGGTGAAAATGAATGAAATTTAGTCCTTTGAAATGAGGTGTGTTTCTGACAATAATGGTTTGCCATGTGTTCAATTAAGTTTGATAAGCAACAGGTGTGTGTAGCATTATACACTGTATCTCCAATTACCCTAATGCTGTTGCCAGACGTCATGAAATTGCTACATTTGTTGAATTTTTGGATGCAATTCAACATAATTAAATTTCGTACCAATTTGTACATTGGTAAACGCAATGCTCGTCGTTGGCAGTCGTCTCAAAATCGTTACATTTCTTGAGCTTTAATTAATTTTCCTACGAATGAGTAATTTTTTTTACAATAACTTGTCCTTTGTAGATTGCGAGAGCCCTTGTGGTCTTCAGTGTGGATGAAGTGGTCATATTTGACGAGACAGGTTCTTCTAAAGGGTAAGAGTTTTATTCTCTTTACAAAATTCATATACTTTATGTTAAAACATTTTTTAAAGCACCAGCTTTGAATTTATTAATGACATATTGAATAATTTCTAAACTGGATTCTGGGAGTGTAAGGTGATCAATTTGTCTTGGAAGGCTGTTATGAAGCACCCTGTCTGTGGTGTTTACAGAATAATATCAGTCTTTATCAAGCCTGTATTCTGAAGAAATGCACGTGGAAGAAAAGATGCATTTTGTATCCAATTTCTAATAAACTTGAGGTATCATGTTGCCACCCATTAAAGGCCAGATTACTAATTAAGAAGAAATATTGGCAAAAAGTTCGATAAAACATTTCATCAAATTTGTGTGATACGATAGTTCATGAAGTGGATTAAATGATTAATCCCTTATTTTAGAATGAGGGGTATCCACACTATACGTGAAAGTTACTTCGTCTGGTCAATATGGAAAAGTAATACAACCCAAAGCAAAATACAGCTTCAAGGGGCAAGCAAGCAATTTCTTAATCAACTTTTATTCCCTGCACATTCGTTCAACGACTTTCTGATCGGTTGAAGAAAAGTTTGTAGAAAAACAAAAAACATGTGCAGTACCATTTCTTCAACATTATTCTTTGAACACTTGAAAACACCCAAAACTTTAATTCGTCAGTTTACAAGCGGTCCTAGGACATGGCTAGCGTGTAGTACTATAACCTTGAAAGGAGAAAGTAAGCTATAACGTAAATACCTTCCCTGTTTGTGTGTTGTATTTTAAGTATTGATAACAGTCATGACCTATCGTGCAGAACACAGTCTGTATGTTTATATTGTTTATGGAATGTTTAAGTTGTACTCTGCGCAATCAGGACTTTTTGTTTTATTTTCCTTTTTTGTCAGAAAAGGTTAAGTTGACCTTGCAGGCAAGGTCACTGTTTCAGTTAAGAATATCATGCCGGAGTTTTGGTTTCAAATGTTGTTTTTGAATGGGACACTCCAGCATCACTAAAACTCAGCAGAGGGCTCTGTCATATCCGATTCATATATACTTAAGCGATGCTAGACAAGCTGGGGTCTCTGACTGCAGATCATAATGCTGCTGTGGGTTGATCACTAGTAGCATATACAATTTCAGTTGTTATTTTTTCAAGTCAAACTAATTGTTTTAAGCACCTTAACTTGTGTTTACTAAAGCAATTTTTTTTTGCGTTTGGCTTAACTGCACGAGTGGAACCTTGAACTAGTCAATCAACCAGCACGGCTGTATGTAAGTTCATCCATCGTGTTCCCATGCCCGTGATCACTTTCACGCAATCGTGTCACTTTCATTCAGAAATCGTGTAAACAGCATTGATCACGGGTGCATGAGAACCGACATGACAATGCCTATCTATACAGAAATGCCGGAGAGCCCCATCGAAATCGACATTTATCTTTTATCTTCCCTTTAAAAGTGCTTAAAATGAAATTTTAACCAATAAATCAGATTCTCATTTTCATACACAGTGATAGCACTGAAGGGTCATTTGCTGGTGTTGGGAAGAAGGGTCAAGCCAATGTCCAGCTGGCTAGAATCCTACAGTATTTGGAATGCCCACAGTAAGTACAAATCATTGAAGCAGGTTCCGTGGTAAAGATTGTGATATGAATAATCTTGTATCAATCGCAGAAGACAAATAACAATACATGAAACTGAAGTAAAATTTCTGTTTTTGTGACGAATAATTTGAAAGTGAAAATGTCAGTGGTGACAGTTTGTAGATGAAGTGAGTGAACTCATCACCATGATTATTAGTGTAGAAATTAATTTATGCCTGGGGGGGGTGTTATTGGGGTGTTGTGAAGGGAGGGGGTGCAAGGATGGGGGAGTGACATCTGACAAGTATTGACATTGCAAGTAAAACATTGCAAGTAAAACATTAATCTTCTAAACAATCAGGTTTCCTGTTACGTCAAAATGCTTTCTTTAAGAAAAAAAAGAAGAAGAAAAAAAACTTTTGACTTTTAATATCAACGCTGGGTTTTGGTCAAATACGGGTTCCTGTTTCAGTTCCCTGTTGCTGATTTCTGTCGGGTCTCGTTTGTCACAGATAGAAAGTCTGACTTGAGGTTTCAATTTCCTCGATGCCTCATCGACGAGTTCCTACAAAATCCATGTATTTTGTAGGCCTCTTTCAAGTTACAACATACTGTGGGCGTAGAATATTTAGTTTACGCTCTACTCAAGTTGGTAATCTACATTTGCATAAGTTGGGTATGATCTAAATATATTATTACTAAGACTGACACTTGCAGGTTTATCCTTAGGTAACCTGCACCCTTTATGTTAGGTTGTCCAAACAACAAGGTTCCCGGTCCAATGGTGTCACTGTATATTAAACGGCTGATTTATGAGACTACCTGCTGATTGTCTGGATGACCTTTGCCTTTTTTGTAATGTTTTCCAAACAGTAAGGTTGGTTGTCCAACAGTATTAATGTATAACGGAAGATATGATGGAAGGATCTGCCTGTAAACTGAATGATTGTTTCAGTGGTGAAGCTGTAGCTGTTTAGAGTGTTTGCCCTACAATCATTAGGTTCACAGTTCAAATCCTCAGTGGGAACAAAAATAATTCTTGACTTACTGCAAATTGAAACTTTGCAGTGTCGTAGAGCGGAGTCTTCTGTGGATCTGGTATTTCTTGCATCGGAATTTGGTAACTGGGGATTGGTTCTGTTCTTTCAATAGTTTTGAAACAATTGAATGCATGGGGATGCCTTCACCTCCCTCGGTATGTGATAAATGGGTCAAATGCGGAGGGATACCCTCATCTGTCCGATGGAAATGTTAAGTTCCTGTCCCGGCAGTGGGAATGGGTGCAACAGTTACGACGCCTGCCTTATAGCTCTTTGAAATCTCATCGAAAAGAGAAGGCTTAGTATAAGTCGGTGTTTATCCACGGTCATCACCTGGATAGGGGATCAATGTGCATCTGTAGGCATCCTAACCCTTGGGAAATACTAAACTAAGGTGAACTGTCCTTGGAGTGGGAAGGGTAGCGACAATTACACTCCTGCCTCGTAACTCACTTAACCCTCATTTGAAAGAGTCAGCTCGGTATAGGTCAGTGTTTATACACAATCAATCAATGGATAGGCTTTCAGTGAGCTTCTGTAAGCATGCCAACCCTTGAGAATTACTAGATTGAAGTAAACAAAACTTTGAGGATAGTTTTGGTCGTCTGATGAGAAATGAAGTCGTCTCAACCATGACTAGACCCGGTAAGAGCAGGATAAGTCACATACCACTATGCTGTGAACCCGAGCTCCTTCTTGTAGTCGTGAATATTCATCGTATCGGTTTCGACTGATATTCTGATTGCAGCTGTTCATATTCATATATGATATTGGCTCCATACCATAATCAGTGCATATCATTAAAGGTTTTTGTAAATTAACTAGACTTTTAACTTCTCTTTATTTCTGCCAGATATCTTCGGAAAAACTTCTTTCCCATGCACCACGATCTGAAATATGCTGGTAAGTTTTACAGAAACCTAAATAGTTGAAACTAGAAAGCCAGGTCTGGTTTTTAGGTTTGTCTTTGCTTTAGCTTAGTGGCATAATTAAATGTGCATATTTGTGTCCCTTTTTATTCATTCGCATGCAAATTACTTTTATTAGCTTCTTTTATAATTTGGGGTAGATTTGCAAAATTTGCAAAAATATTGCAAACAAAAGGTTTGGTAATTTGTGACGAATACCTGGGAAATATTTCGGAGTTCTTTTTCCAAATAACGTTGAAGATTTTTTCTTTGGGGGGTCCAGAAAATACCTTACGAATAAATTTTAGTAGGTAAAGCTATTAAAATATTACAGGCTAAGCCAGTGGCGTAGGAAAGTACTTTTGAGTGGGGGGGCTGAAGACTGATGGCCGGCCTGGGGGAGGGGTCTTTTTTTGGAATTTTTTTGCATTTCCAGGTGGCCTCAGATGCAATTTGGTGCAATATAGCACACTTCAACACCCACTCCATTTTGAAAATACTTTTGCATTTTCACCTGGCCTTAGATGCAATTTGGTGCTCCAAATGAGATTTTTTTCTCATTTGGAAATGAAAAAGGGGTTTTCTGACTTGCGGAGCGGGGGGGCGGAATGATACTTCCGCCCCACCATATTTTTCACTGGGGGGGCTGGCGCCCCCCCCAGCCCCACCGGTTCCTACGCCCTTGGGCTAAGCTCATAGGTAGCTTGATCTAATTTATTCTCAATGAAGAGACGGAGACATTAAAAACATCGAGACATTTTGACTGCTCGAGTCGTGAGTACTTCAAATGATAATCCCCGTAGTCTGTTGCACGGGAAGGTTCCAAGTTTGAAGTTTAGACCAGCAAAATCCAAGTGAAGCTTGATGTTGTCCTCTTAAAGTTTCTGAGGAATCTTCTCGCTACAAAACGTTCTGCTTCTTCCAACCGAAGGAAAAGATACTCTTTCTCGATCCCTTCCATCTAATTGTTAACCCTTGACCTCTCCAAGGTTTGCTGAATCCTCTGGACTGTCCGCATCACCTCCGAGCCGACCAGAAGTCACCGTTCAGGGAAGGAGTGGTCAGTAACTACACACCGAGCAAGAAGAAGGGATCATGTGTCTACATCGGCCTAAAAAAGGTGACAATACGATTATCAGAAATGAAATTTGTTTATTTTATTTACGATTCAGAAGGGTAGCTCTGTTTTCAACTAGTTGACTCAGTAGTGATCTGTGGTAGGAACTTTAGTCCTAGCTTTAGTTTAGGGCAACCAGTTGCTTTGAAGAACCCACTAAATTAAATCAAAATGTTACAAGAGATCCCTCTACAGAGGATAAAATCGATCTTTGATGATTACCTCTTTGATAAAAGCCGTAGAAGCCACATGAAAGGACATGAAATTTGTCACGGGAATATTAACTTGACTGTTTATGAATAATGAAAAACTGACTGGGCAAAGTGATATAGTTGTATAAAAAATGCCGAAAAATGACCTTTTTTTTTACTGGTCTAATTATATGTAAAAGGACGCAAAGCGAGCAACTATTCATTTTCTGATATAGTTGTATGTGAAATGCCAAATTTCTCTTGGAATCCTTTCCATGCTGCTTTCTGGGTTGTACCGAATGATGAAACTGGGGCGTGATCCCTGGTTACAGGGTATGCAAAGTACTTTTGCTTCTGAATGGCGCCCGCAGACAGGGATTGCCACCAACAAAGGGCTGTACTGGTCGGTTGGTAGAGTGCTGGCATTGTAACCCAGAGGTCACTGGTTGAATTCTTATTATAGCCATAGTAGTTTTTTTTCTATTTTTATTATTTTGACTGGTGGTTAATGTTTGTCACCGGAGGGCATTACGGTTAAAACCGTTGATAGAGGCATCTATTCCAAAACAGTGAAAACTCACGACTGGAAAGTTGTGCTAACATTTCAGAAAGAGTTGTAAAGTTACAGTCATTGTTCCGAATTTTTTCAAAAGATATATATAATATTTTCTTTCAAATTTGCATTTTACTTCGCTGTCAATTTGATATTCCCTTCGTAATTGTAACTACCTACCATCGATGGTTGAGAATTCATTGTTATATGTGTGAAATACACTAGTGAGGGTTACTAACCATTCTCTCGTAACATTTTATCTGATTTTTTTTTGGGTTCTGTTATAGGAGGCCAGAGTTGACAAACAGATCCAAGCTGGTCTTAGGGTGACTGTGCAAATAGACGAAGATGAAAACGTGGAACATGGTAAGATAAATATAAGCCTTTTAATGGCCTTGTACTGGTTATTAAAAGTTAGGGCGCCCTCAATCACCAGTAAGCGCCAACAGTGAAAATATTAAAATAAACAGCCAAACGTCGGTGCTCTGGTTTTCCATTTATTCTTTATTCCACGGTGAACTGTCGAGACATAAACAAATGACAAATCTAAACATCTTATTGAAACATAAGACAAACAGATGTGCTAAATGGGCCTGGCAATCAGGACATTAGGGGCGTGTAAAATGTAAAAATAGAACTGTATGGTCACAACATCCTGAAAAGTTGAGAGCGTGGTGGCCAATTGGCTTAGGCATCGGACTCGTGATCCAAGGATTGCTGGTTGGATTCATGCCTAGTTCATTATGGTGTGTCCTTGGTCCAGATGCTTTTTCTCACTTGCCTCTCTCCACCCAGGGGTTAAATGGGTATCTGTGAGGTAACTTGTCATTGGGCACAGTCTATAACTGCAGCCGACTGGAGGGATTGTCTCTCTGGGACAGGTTATCATTGACCAGGGGTAATATAAGATAAGATAAGATAAGATAAACTTTATTAAACCCCACAAAGGGTAATTGAATGCTCGTATAAAACAAGTATATATAACATCTAAAAAGATAAGAGATTTCAAAGTATGAAAACATGTGTACATATACAACAGGAGGAACGATCAAAAATCCGAAACAATACATTGCACTGTGAGAAGAGGACGAAAACAATAACGAAAATACCAACAGGGCAAGCATTAACGTCTAAGAAGTAGGTTGTGTCGTTTCATGCATTGTGGAATGAAGGAAGAGGGGTGTCTGTTAGTTCTAGCCAACGGCAGCCTCATCCTACAACTTCTAGGGATGATCGCTCTATCCAGAAACTCGCGGACTGGGTGGTCTTCATCAAGAAGGATCTTTTCCAACTTAACCCCCAGTTGGTGTTGGTAGGACGAGGCCAAGGTTGGCTGACTATCCCCAATGATACGACTTGCCTGTCTGATCAGCACATCAATAAGGTGTGCATCTTCCTTCCTGACGTTGCTCCCCCATGAAACCAAATTATACTGCCAAACACCACAAATAATAGAGTTATAGAACATGGCAAGAATGTTGTTATTAATATTAAACTTGTTAATCATACGCAGACAATGCATCCTAGAATTCAGTTTCTTCATTAACATATCAACGTGATCATGCCAGGCGAGACGATTATCA
Organism: Apostichopus californicus; assembly: GCA_020650975.1. NCBI lineage: Eukaryota > Metazoa > Echinodermata > Holothuroidea > Aspidochirotida > Stichopodidae > Apostichopus > Apostichopus californicus. Next base: position 21,762 of record JAIPMN010002536.1, read on the forward strand.
ATCACAACCCCAAGATATTTATAATTATCAACCCTTTCAACAGTACTTCCTTTGACAGTAACTTTCTGTGATACCCCTTCAGATTTCCGAAAATCAATCACCATTTCTTTGTCTTATTAACATTAAGTTCTAGAAAGTTCTGTCCACAATAGGTGACAAAGTTTTGTATTGTTGTAAGTATGCAATATCATCATCTTTCGTTATCAAACCTATCAATGCGGTGTCATCTGCAAATTTGACCAAAGAGCAGCTTCCATGGGTGGACCTCACATCAGATGTATATAACGTGAAAAGGAATGGTGCTAGGACCGTACCTTGCGGTGCACCTGTGTTGGATGTGATAATATCAGATGTTCTATCAGATGCTCGGATATTTACATACTGTGATCTATTAGTAAGATAATTGAAAATCCACGAGATAAGGTCATGGCGAACATTCATTCCTAATAATGTATTAACTAAAATGTGGGGCTGAATAGTGTTAAAGCAGATGAAAAATCAAAAAACATAACTCTTGCAGTGTGACCCAGATTTGTGTATTCGAGATGTGAATACAATCTTTCGAGACTATATAGAACGGCATCTTCCGTACGTCTTAGATCATTCATGCATGTAATAATCGGTTTCTTGGGCACTGGGATTATGCAAGAGCGTTTCCATGCAGTTGGTATAGTATATGTACTAAATGAAAGATTAAAAATAATTGCAAATATATTGGCAAGTTGATTAGCACAAACTTTCAACACACGTGGCTGCAGCCCATCCGGGCCAGCGGCCTTCGATGGAATTAGTTTGGCAAACTCGTGGCATACTTCATCTGCAGTTAACAGTTAAAAATGCATCAGGGTGCATGTCATTACTGGATAATAAATTATGCAGTTCGTCGGCCTCCTCTGAAAAATCGTGGCAATGAAACCTATTATAGAACATATTTAGTTCATTGGCATATTCAATCGATGTATCGGGTAATTTATACAAGTTCTTTGTATCATTTGTGAAATCACTCATCAGTCGCATGCCAGTCCAAAATTGTTTCATATATAACATCTATAACATATATAACATCTGTAAAGCGCTTTGAGACCTATCGCTGGTGTAAAGCGCTATATAAAAATCAAATATATTATTATTATTTTTATTAAAATTTATAAAGAGAATGCTGTCACTCTCTTCAGCTGACTAGTCCAGTGGGCAACTGCTAGTTAGTGAGAACTTAAATGCATAGAAAATCATGCGTTAGCTATTACTAATTGAGGTAGAGAAACATCACACAAAAAGGACCAAACAATCCTGAGACAACTTTGCATGGTTAAGGTAACCATAGCGACATAACCAAAAACGGGCGATGATACAAAAGGGGAAGATACTGAAGAACATGAACTCGAATGTAAACACAATATAAAAAACAACTATAGTAACCCAATACTAAATCATAACAAAGATAAATGATCAAAATTGATATAAGGATCACAATAATACAGATGAATACTTGGTTACACATAGTAACACATAGTAACGCTACTACAAGAAGGAGCCAGTTTCTGAACGCACCCAGAGTTGAAAGATTCCGGAAGAACATTTAAACCCGCCGTCCTGACAAGGACAGAAAATGAAAAGTAAATGGCAACAAAAACGATGGAGATAAATTAAGAAAACCTCTAAACGAGGCCAAATCAACGAAGAAATCCCAAAAGATAAAGGAACTGTGAGACAGGCAATGCGTTCGCAGAAGTGGTACAGCAGCTTTAGTAAGGCATAGCTTAAGACACAGAACTGACTTCTTCCGTCAATCATAAAATTTAACCTAACTAAAAAAACACTTACATGACTGTAGCTACTCATACACGACCAAAAAGGAATCTTAAGTAGTTTTCTAAGAATCTTGATACTCTACTGTGGTTTTTATATGCTGCGACATGAAGTATTTATCTAAAGAACGCGTGGATCTGAGCGTCTCAATATGACGAATACCCAGCTGAAGGTAGCATACGCCCATTAAAAGCCCCATTGACCTACACACTAAATCACAATGGTAATGTAGTCTCTTAGTCTAGATAGAAGTTCTCATTTGCTAAACGCTACCCATCACTGGATAGCTGACAAGTTGGCCATTCATGGCACCATCATTTTTCCGTATTATGACCATGTAGATTTTTTGCTATCCGAGCCGGAAGTTTTCGTCACTTATAGACAAACCTCTTCACTCTGTAGTAAACAATTTTCGTACACTGCTCCTGGGAGGCCTAAAGAGGTCTAAACTTGCCTCAATTGTCACGGATTCTTTTAAGAGAGCAGTCGACAATGGCGTAAAGAAGGACAGAGAGTATATGCGTTTCAAATTTGTGCAATATAATTATAAACAACAACAATAAAATTAATATCAGTTACATAGAACATAGAATCATCTTTTCTATATATTCTATTAAAATTTCACGTCTATTTCGTGTATGCTTCATATGGCATCCTTTCTTTCTTATGGTTATAGTATATAATATATGTTTCGTTGAGGGTTCTGTCAACGTTTATGGTACAAAAAATGGATGTTCTTGCTTTCTATGGCATGTCTCTATACGATTGTCGGCCTTTTCCTCTTTTTCACGTTCTCTTTCTTTCTTCTTCGTTCAGCTTTAATTTAGCTCCTTCCCTGCCTCTTTTGCCCTCTATAAAAGTACCAAAAACACCCAATTTAATTCGTAAAGTAATGAGTCAATGTTATCTCAATGAAGGTGGAAATTGGTTGATATACCGATTCCTTTATTTACGCAACAACTACATAACTGACTATTTGGTGTAGACACCATCACACATGCAACTGTACCAATATGATCAGCAGGTTCATATTGGAGTTCACGATTTGCCCATGTTCTTTCATGCGACACATGAGGAACATCTTTCTCAGTTACTGCGGCTGCTCTACTCTGTGGAGTGGTCCGAAACCAACATTCAGTTGCGGTGTGACCCAATTTGTGGCATATGTCACACTGCCGTTGCCTGCTAGGTCACCTTGCGAAAGGAGGTTGGGTCCAGGCTTCAGGACCTACAACTCTACGTCTGTCAGGACGTTGATTAAAACTATTACCTTGCGAAGGTTTATTTTGCTGGGAATAGGAGGGGTGCCCTTGAGAGGGTCTTCTTTTTGCAGCAGAATAGCTTTGAAACTCTCCCCCGTGTGCATCTTAGTATTGTTCCGCCATTTTAGTCAAACCCGTTATCGATTGCGGAGCTCTTTCGCGGATGAATAGCGAAAGCTCTTTGGAACATGCGTTAAGGATTTGTTCTCGTAACAGCAATCGACCAATTCAGCTTATTCTTTCTTCACTTCAGCCATTTCAACCCAACGGGTTGAGATTTTTTTCAAGTCGTACTGCAAACTGGGCGGGACTCTCCCCAGTTTCTGGTCTAGCCCATCTGAATTTTTGACGGAAACCATGTTCCGTTAGTTGATATTTCCTCTTTCAATTTGTCGTAATCAGTGGCCTTTGCTACGGGCAAGCGAGAATAAACTTCCAATGCCTTTCCCTGTAGTAATGCACCAAGATTTATAGCCCACTCGCTACTACGAACCCAATTTTGTGCAGTGGCAAAACGCTCAAATCGTTGAATGTACGCATCTAAATTATCAGTGTTATCATTGAACGGTGCAAGCTTGGGTGCAGGAGCCCTATTCAATAAATTCGGCCTACTATCAAGCTGTCTGTTACTCTTTGAATCTTCTAAATTTGTCTTAAGTTCAAGAATTTCCTTTTCTTGTCTTTTCATTTCTAGTTCATGGACCCTCAAATCACGCGCATTTGCATCAGCGTCTTTCCTAGCCTTATCAGCTCTTTCTTCCCCTTCCTTTATAAATGTATGCATATTGGCTCCACCAAGCCCAAACGATGCGCTCAAGTCTTAAAGATTTAGAGTATCCATTACTACAAGTTTACAAGCTCGGTCAGGCAGAAACACCGAGAAATTGACCCAATTGTTTTCACCACATGTACTTCCATTCATGCGCTTCAACATGCAAGCCACAAAAAAAATAGGTCATGATTAATAACAGGTCAAAAAAGATGTTCGCCTGCTGCTTTTTGGCACTTTTCCTGAAGGAGAAAAATTGGGCTGATGGATATAGACTCTAATAGGAGTATGCCACCTTAAGCATCCTTCCCTCAAATCTTGAATAGCCCCCTCAACCAGGTAAACCTGCCCCTAACTGACGGCTGGGAGGGAAAGATAAACCACTACAGGCCTCGAATGATATAATTTACAATGTGTTTCAATTTCTCTGGGACAATTGATGTCAAATGTCATCCAAAGGATGCTGTGTTGTTTATATCTTGTTAAAAGAAACATGTTTTGCTTGATGTATTAGTTCTTTGATGTATTAGTTCTTTGATGTATTAGTTCTTTGATAAAACAATGGATTAACATTATGTCCTGTACTGAAGAGCTAATGTCCATATCAATGTAGCCCTTAAAGAAGCATTTCAGAGATTAAAGCATATTTTAAAGGTTAATATCTTAAAAGCTGAAAAAATTAAAGTTACAAAATTAAAATTAAAGTTAAAATTAAAGTTAAAGTTAGTAACAAATATACTAATTTTTTTTAAAAGCTGAAAAAATGAAAGTTACAAAATTATAATTAAAATTAAAGTTAAAATTAGTTACAAAACTACTAATTTTTTTCTTGGACTATAACATTTCAGGACTAAAACTTGCTTAAAGTCATCCTTTAAATAGAACGGCTTTAATGTGTTTCCCTACAGAGTTGACCCCCGTCAAAAAAAAAGCTTTTAAGAATGCCATATTTCTTTGTGTTTTCCTACAGAGGGGAAGGCAATCCAAGGTACAGTTGTAGCCCCATCTTTACCAAGAGAGCAGCAGGGTATCTACTGGGGGTACAGCGTGAGGTTAGCGTCTAGTCTGGGGGCGGTGTTCTCTGAGAGTCCACATACCGACGGCTACGACCTCACCATCGGCACGTCCGAAAAGGGAGAGAATGCCGACGATGCGCAACTGTCTTCTTTCAAGTGAGTGTTTGTATTTTGCGTTTTCTTTTTTTTCCCTCTATTTTTCTCTTTTTTCAACCATGTGCATTGTAATTTTCCATTTGATTTTTAATTGTAAATATATTGTAAAAAATAATTGTAAAATAAAAAAACAATTGTAAAATAATAAAAAATTGTCAAATTCCAAAATTCAGCCATGTTAATTTTTCAACTATGTAAATTGTTAATATGAAAATAGTTATTGTTGGCATGAATTGATCAAAAGTTCTGGAACCCTTCTAAATTTGTTTTCTTTCTGATAAACAAACAAACAAAAGTAACATGAAGGATAGAACAAAATGGGGGGGGGGAGGGATGGGTGGGGGGAATGAAAGGGCAGGGAAAGCATGCTTCTTACAGACAGTTACAATATTGAGAATGTTGTTTCAGTCTCCTCTGCTTCTGAATAAAACCCAATCGAGTAGAAAACAACCTGGAAGAAAGTTCTATCTAAAAAGCTTGAAAAACTGGTAACTCTTTACGAGTACATGGCATTTTGGACACGTTTTAACATCGACAAGTTGGACAGTTTGTTATGCCAGCTTCAAACACTCTTCTATGTGTGACTACTCTCATTATTAATTTAAAATTAAAGTTTAATTCGGGCCTAGGACAGTAAGAGTCCACATAGTCGATTGGTGCAAGACTGTGGGCCGATTATTTTGAAGGCCGGAGTGAATTTCCAAAAATTCAATCATTGTGGTAAGATGGAGATCTGGGTACAAACATGACCATGTCCATCATGGCAATGAACTCTTGCATAAACATTTGTAAAAGAAATTTAAAAAAAGTCCAAAATTTCTGAGAGCTGAGAAGATTTTATAACTGGATAATAGAAGGATTTGTGTTAGAGACAAAAGTATCATGTTACTTGAAAAGAAGTCAATGTTTGGTTTACAGAATATGAGCAGTAACTTGAAGCTTATAGTTTTGCTGAAATTAGAAATTGAATACTTTTATTACCAACTTCCTATTCATTCGAGCATTATTCTTACTGCATTATTTCACGGTTTGTTTTGTTGGGGACCGACGTGACACTATTGATGAACCTCAAATGAAGTATCCATTGAAACATGTACCTTTAAAAAAACTCTCTTTTTGAGAACTTGGACACTGTTCACACAAACAACCAGATGAGAAAATATCATTGGAGTGTGTCGTCGTTTCCAACAAAATTAAAACATGTCGATGTTCATCCCTTTGAAATCAACTCATCGTAGACCAGTTGACAACTTTCTCATCTTATTGCAGCAGTACTTTGTGTGTGTTTGGAAACAATCAGTTTATTGTATTTTAAATTCTCTGTTTCCGTCTCACGTTTGGAATCGTTTTCTGCCATTGACCTTTTTTCCCCCCCAAAAGATATCAAGAAGTGCTCACAGACTGATTATCCAATG